>JASDQU010097489.1:0-21531 GCA_032191745.1 Picea mariana | reverse complement strand
GAATATATGCATCCCTAGACAATAATCAAGCCAACCACCAAGCTTCAGTAGTGGAGCTGGAAGGTATGATCGCCAACCATCCAATTTATATTTTAATTGACCCAGGTTCTAATTTGAGTTATGTAGCCCCTCAGACTGCTGATAAGTGTAAACTACATCCAATTAGACATGTTAAACCATGGTTGGTGCAATTATCCACTAGGACCAAAAGAAAGGTGGCAAAGGCCATACCATCCTGTCAATTCATCATGGGTGGATTTCCCACCCGAGCGACCCTTAACATACTTTCCATAGAATCTTATGACTTGTTGAGTTGTATGGACTAGTTTCCTGCTTATAAAACTAAAGTGGATAGTTATCATAAAACTTTAAAATGTGTAAACGAAGAAGGGGGAAAGATTACCCTCTAAGGATTTCAAAAGCCTGTCTCCATGAGACAAATATCGGCCCTTCAAATGAAGAAGTATTGCAGAAAGGGGTGTTCCTTATATGCAATACAAGTGTTGGAATCCGTTGAGGATGACAAACAAAACCTATAGGACCACCCCATATTAAGAGAATACAAGGATGTGTTCCTAGAAGAAGTACCAGGTCTACCTCCGAGAAGGGATATTGACTTCTCGATAGAACTTACATCGAGAGCAGTACTAGCATCTAGAATGCCATATAGGATAAGCACACAAGAGATGGTTGAGCTCAAGATACAACTAAAGGAGATTATGAACAAAGGCTACATCCAACCCATTGTATCCCTGTGGGGAGTGCCCATCTTATTTTTGAAAAATAAAGATGGCACACTCCAACTGTGCATAGATTACAGACAACTCAATAGGACGACCATAAAAAACTAGTACCCCTTACCAAGAATTGATGACCTGTTTGACCAATTGGGAGGTGCATCCATATTCTCGAAGATTGACCTAAGGTCTTGCTACCATCAAGTCCGGATTAAGGATGAAGACATCAACAAAACAACCTTCAGAACGAGGTATGGTCACTATGAATTCGTGGTGGTGCTTTTTGGGTTAACCAATGCCCTCACCACTTTTATGTGCTTGATGAATAATGTACTCAGAAAACTTTTGGACAAATTTGTATTGGATTTCATTGATGATATCCTAATCTACTCCAAGAATAGGGAGGATCATGAAGAACATCTTAGACTCGTACTTCAAGTACTAAGAGAGCATCAGCTCTACGTTAAGTTTAGCAAGTGTGACTTCTTTCAGAAGCAAGTCCATTACCTAGGCCATGTCATTTCTAAGGAAGGAGTGGTAGTAGACCCCGACAAGATCAGATCTACTATGGAATGGCCTACCCCAAAGGATGTATCTGATAGTAGATCCTTCATGGGCTTAGCGGGATAATATAGAAGGTTCAGAAAAGGGTTTTCCAAGATTGGTTGTCCAATCAATACCCTTCAGAAAAAGGGGATTAAATTCATTTGGACATCGAAATGTGAAGAAAGATTTCAGGAACTGAAATACCTCCTGACCCATGCACCCATGCTAAAGATTGCAGACCCGGATAATGATTTCCTTGTGTGTACAGATGCCTGCAAGGAAGGACTCAGAGGATTTCTTATGCAAGAGTGATGTGTAATTTTCTACATGTCTAGGAAATACACGTCTAGGAAATTAAACGAGCACAAGATCAATTATGTGACCCATGACCTAGAATTGGCTTCCATAGTACATGATCTAAAAATGTGGAGGCACTACCTCCTGGGTAGAATATTTTTTCTTATGACAGATCATTGTGTATTGAGACACCTGTTTGATCAGCCAAAACTCAATGTCAGGAAAGCTAGGTGGATGGCTCTCCTAAGTGAATTCGATTTCAAAATCAAACACATAAAAGGAAAGGAAAATAAGGTGGCTGATGCCCTTGGCAGGAGTATAAAAATGATTCATCTAGCATCAGTAAGCACCTTTGAAATGGACGTCTTGAAGAATGCATCTGTCTCATAAGGGGTTTATGAGGTCACGGTTTAATACCTAAGACAAGAGCCTATAGGGATGAAGTATGAAGGCTACCATGTGCTCGAGGAAGGGTTGTTAACTTACAGAAATAGATTGTATATTCCAAACTGTGACGACTTGAAGAGGTTCATAATGGATGAACTACATAAGAGACCATATACTAGTCACCTTGGATATCAAAAGATGATCACGACCACTATGAAACAATTTTATTAGCCTGGGTTGAAGAAAGACATAGCTAACTATATAGTTAAGTGCCTAGAGTGCCAGAAAGTTAAGGTGGAACACCAGCATCTAGCAGGATTGTTACAGCCCCTACCAATCCCAGAATGGAAATGGGAAACCATCTCCATGGATTTCATCACTGGACTACCAAAGTCGACCAAGCAAAATGATGGCATCATGGTCATGGTGGAAAAACTGAGTAAGTCTTCCCATTTTGTCCCTGACAAGTCAACCTGCAAGGTAATAGATATTGCCAACATCTTCATGAAGGATATATTCAGACTGCATGGCATGCCCAATGAAATTATATCTGACAGAAACACCAAGTTTACTTCGAACTTTTGGAAATCCCTAATGGTCGGTTTGGAGACAAAATTGTTATTTAGCATAGCTTATCACCCCCAAACTGATGGACAAAAAGAAAGAATGAACCAAATAGTAGAAGACATTCTAAGGATGCATGTAATGCATCAGCCTAAGAAGTGGGAAGACAACCTACCATATGTAGAGTTTTCCTACAACAACGATTATCAAGAATCCTTGAAGATGAGCCCTTTTGAAGTCCTCTATGGTAGACAGTGCAAGATTCCAATCAACTAGAGCAATCTAGTGGACAGAAATACAATCTGACCTGACATGCTGAAAGAAATGGAATAGCAAGTGGTGCAGATAAGACAAATTTGAAAAATTCTCAGGACCGACAGAAAATTTACACCGACCAAAAGAGAACTCCCCGAGAGTTCAAAGTTGGAGACCATGTCTATCTTAGGGTTAGACACAGGAAGAGTTCTCTGAGAATGGGAGCTTGTACCAAGTTGGCACCTCGGTATTGTGGACCCTTTGAAGTCTTAGATAGAGTGGTACCTATATCCTATAGGAAATCACTTCCTCCCACAGTAAATGCACATAATGTTTTCCATGTTTCATTATTGAAGAAATATGTACATGATGTTAATCATATAATTGATTGGTCTGTTATCCAAGTGGAACAGTAGCGAGAATTCTTGCCAGAACCCCAACGCATACTAGACAGGAAGGAAACATCACCCAGGAACCAAACCATTGCACAGGTCAAGGTGCAATGGAAACACTTTGGGCCAAATGAGGCTACGTGGGAAATGGAATATGCCACAAGATAGGCATATCTGATTTTGTTTACTTCTCTACATACCTATCATGTTTCTAGATAGAACATCGAGAACGATGATTCCTTTAAGGTGGAGGGAATTGTAACACCCTATTTCCCCCAGTCTGTAAATAAAACTTTATTGGCCAGGAACTATGGAAAACTCAAAGTGTGAATGTTTGATTTGGTGTACCTTTGTATAAAGTTCGATGAATGTAATTCTTGTTATTTTAATAGATAATGGAAACATGTTGTATGACTACTGAGAATGGGATGTGCTATGAGAGACCACAATTTCTAATGGAAAGACGGTGGAGGGGACCCGGAAGGGTTGTGTTAACCTCCACCGAACCAGTACTATGTTGGTTTTTAATTGCTCAGGATCAGAACAACCCTCTGACCCAAAATGAATTTCAGTCAGGCTGGTAGGTGGGAAGGCCTCCTCAAGAGTTAAGGAGGGGATGGGGAAAACTGCCCATCTAAAGGCTTATGAACCTGACCACGGACTGGGGATCCGAGCCACACACAATCTTGCTAAGGAAGGCAAGAAATGAAGCGTGGGGGTGGGCAGAGGGGAGATGCGGAAAAATGCAGAGACAAGAGTGGAAACTCTTGGGTCCAAGGAAGGATTGAAAGCGAAAAGTGAGTTCTGATCACAGTGAATGGATACTGAGTCAGGAGAAGGAAAGTAACCTTCATCCTCGTCTATTCCTATATAGGGAGAAGGAGAGTAACCTTCGTCCCTAACTTCCATTGAGCTAGAAGTAAGATATTGAATCTCAAAGCATCGTGGCCTAAGCTCAGGGGTGGCCAGTGATAAATCCAGTGGGAGTGACTAAGCCTATGGTTGGGTGGAAACGAGCACCCCTCTCAGCAGTCTCATCACACCTTATGGTTCTGATAAGTGTTTCTTTCATGCTTTGTGCTTCAACTGGAAATAATGAGTGTATGCTTATATTTATACGCTTGTAAATGGTTTCTGTATTGAATGATTTAGTTAAGAGTATGCATTCGTACCTTGAGGACTTTTATATCTTCTTAATTTCCCTTATGCTCTAATTTAATTCCTTGAGAATACTCGCCTAGAGAATTTCATTGCCATCTCAGAGTCGAGTGAGTACTCCCCTGATTTCGAAGGTTGAACCCCGCAAACACTGCGAGGATGGGGTCTATTAAGCTCAGGAGAGGTAGTGCAGGTATGCACCGAGTCTCTGCAAGGTGGGCAGAAACCGAAACCATCTTAGGTACTAGAGTTGAGAAATGAACATAAGGAGTGCATGGAAGAACGCTTCCAAGCGTTACATTCAAGAGAAAGAGTGCAAAACTCTTAAGTCCTTCAGAGCCAACAAAGCTCCAGAAGAATAGTGAGGTTAGAGAATCGAAAGGGGATATATTTTTGTTTAGAAGATGANTACCATTAGATTAGAAGAAGGGGCGTGGGAGTTAATGCCTTGACTCCTTCAGTCTTCGCAAGACCTCACATTGGGAGATTCACACATTAGCGTGACTAGAGTCTCGAAACTGAAAGTTGCGACATGATCTCGGCCGTAGATATAAGGATCCATAGAGACCCTCCTTGACCGTCAGATCTGAGTGTGACGACCAACAACAGTTGGATACGGGACAGGTGCACGAGGGTTAAACCCTTTGAAAGTATACAGGAGAATGGACTTTGCCAAGTCCCAAAGTTCTGAAGTAATCGAAACCTTCCATCGTCAGGGTAGACAGATGGCAGCAAATTCGAGAGTTCAAGGATTTGAAATTCAGAATATTTGCAAGGGAAAGAATGGAGTTGATCCTAACCCTCTATCTAGGAGGACACATGGCGAGAGATCAGCATTTCGCTAACTCGTGACCCAGGGAAGTCAAAGGGTGGAGCTGTCAGAATTCGTGATACACGAAGTCACGATTTGATCCTAGCCATCCATCCAAGAGGACATGTGGCGAGATATCAGCATTTCACTGACTCGCAACCCAGGGAATTCAAAGGGTGGAGCTGTGATAATTTCCAAAACATGAAATCACGATTTGATTTTAGCCGTTAAATCATGGGGAGTTGTGAGTTGTTGATCTGATACTCGCAAATATCAAGAAATCAGGAATAGGGAGAACATAGGTGAACCAACCTCCCAAATCTTGAAACGCGAAATTGCAACTTGATCGTAGTCATTGATTGAAGGAAGATTGTGGACAGTAGATCTAGTCTTATCACAAGTTCTCAACTCGGGAAGCTGGAAGTAAGAGTTTTGGGAACTCCTGAAATGCGAAATCTTGATTTGATCTGAGTCGTTGGATCAAGCAGAGATCCAGGTCATCGACTCATTAGAGGGAAGGACGAGTAAGTGAACTTCATGAGACACGAAGTCGTGAAACGCACGACGCGCCTTTCGATTTGGTAATTGGTCACAGCCTTGGTCACATAAAGGGAGGGGCTTATCCAGGATAGCTAGCACCTAAATACGTTGAAGCTTAAAGGTGTTAGGGAGAAATCCCTAGGTTCCATATAACCTGCGCTTTAAGAGAAAGAAGACTTGTCTAGTGGATTTGAATTTATTCCCTTACTTCCATTGACCAGGATTAGAGACCATGGATGAAGGAATCGACTAATTGAGGAGAAAGAAATTAATTTTTTTTATTCATTTATTTTTTACCCGTCATGGGTGTGTTACACATATCACTGGTGCATCTCCTTCATCAAACCCATACATACATCGACATATTCAACAAAATATTCATTGAGCTTAAACTTGCACATTTCCAAAGTCTCCTTGGAGTGAAGGACATAATTTTTTAGCAACTGCTTTTTTTCCTTCTTCATTTTTTCATTTAACTTTGAGGTGGGGGGTTTTCCCATGAGGTTTTCCCTCTTTGCTCCAATTTTTTAGTGTTTCATTCTTATATGAATTGTACAATGGGTACCTAACATGCCCTTGGTTCTTGAGACCCATTCATAATTTACACCCTAGTAGTGTTCATGGGGGGTGTTGGAGATATTACGCACTCACCTAGGTAATTATTTTCGTAAATTTGATATTCCAATATTGAGAACACTTCCTTAGATGAGAATATTCTCTCTAGAGAATATTCCCCTACAAAATAGGGTGTTCCTCTTCAGTTTAGACTTAGTTACATTCGGTTAGACTAGTGGAAGTCACTCATGCGTGGCAACCTCGGTTTTATCACCAATGGTTGCATATGTTTCTCTCACTTCCACACATGTGACTCAGTTAACTGATGATTGCATGAATCAATTAACTAGGACTAGGTGGTGGCTTACTTTAGTTTCTATTAGTGAATGTCTAGATCTCTCTAAATCACTATTGTGGCACAGTAGTTACTCATGTAACCTATATCTATTATAAATTATTCACTATTTGAGTGTGGAATTCGGTTAATATAAATTATTTCATTATTTCCTCCATTTTTTGTTTTTTCTCTTCAGAGCATTGCATATTGTGTATGCTTCATTGTTAGCTAGATCTTATGTGCATGTATCTCAGAAACTCTACAACTTCATTGTCTTGTGTCCATATGGGAAAGGGTGGATGGGAAACAACATTGAAATCACTAGAAGGGGCATGTGAGTGCATTATTGGGATGAACTTTTTTGCAAATGTAGTTTCCAACACATCCCCACTAGTAATGGTCCCAGGAAGCAATGAAAAGAACCATTCATGAGCATTCTGATGTAGATTTTGTATAAATAATAGACATGTAACATTAACTTCAGCGAGATTGAAAACATCGCATGTGATATTGAATTTAAACAAACATTTATTTGCATCCTCTTAAGTGTTCCCAAAGAATGTGGAAATGTTTTCAATAGAAATGTATGGCATTTGAAAATTTACTTCTGGCATATTTAAAGAGATTATATGTAGTCACCTCCTTCTTTGGGTACCTCTTCCTTTTGCTTCATATTGAAAATACATTGATGGGCTTGGTGGAAAAGGAGCATCAAAACTTAAACAAAATTATTTGGTGGATCCACCATGAGTATTTTCTTGAGATTCTTGAATCTTTCCAATGGAGTTATCAGTGAATTTAAGAGTTTTTTTAATGGAATCACAAAGGAGATCATCCTCCCAAATCTTTGATGGTTCTTGGACCTTCAAAGATTTTGATATCTGACTTGTTCCTAAATATCCAAGAACATTATGTTTGATTTCATTCAAATATCTCTCAATAAGATTTTTATAAACCCCATGCTTCTAGAACAAGTAGCAGTCTTCTTGAATCTTCCTTTTGAAACTTTGAACCATGGAGACTATGGTTCATCAATCATATCTTAAACAAATCCTCAAATATCTTGAAAATAAATCATTCCCCAATATGGTCACCAAAAATGTTGATGTTCATATCCCCCTGCATTTTTATGGAGGTGGTATTCCTCTATTATAGTATGAAAGATATAGCTTGATTATCTTGGATTGGGTTATCAAATGCGATAATGCTAGACAATGAACTCCAAGTCTTTATTTTTTTAGTTTATATATGAAATGGTTCTTGATAACCATATTTATTCTTGAATTGACCAAGAAAATTCTTAACCATAAAAAGATGAAGAAATAATTCAATACTAGAATAAATATATGCTCAGCTTCATTATAACAACCCTATGAAACACATGCAAGTTGAATATGCATCCATATTTTATCATAACAAAAATAGTGAAATGATCTTGATCACTTCAGAGAACTTTAAAAGAGTATTGCATTCAAAATAGAAGCAAATATGATAGGTACACTTCAAAAATATCGTGCTTATAATCTCAGAGTTTGAGAAATCATTGAAATTACACCCCAAAGTAGTTCTATATGGAGTTTCATAAAAGATATTCAACAATACAAAGCATTCCAGTAAACCAATTGACTAATGCTCATAAATAAGGCTTGTCAAATGCAAGGACTAAAAATCCATGAATCACTTAGACAATCTTGGCTTACATTTATCAGTCACATATATGGCTATAAAATACTCCAGGATCTATTTAGAGAAAAAATCTTGAAATAATACAAGAAAGACACTCAAAAATATCAACCTTATGCTAAGTTTAGAAATACAAGTGTAAATCCTTGAGAAGAATATTGTATAAGAAGGAGAAGATGAATTAAAATGGAGATATTTATTTTTTGATCAAAGACATGGCTGCATAATGATGGTTGGTGAGAGAAATGACTAAGTAATGAGAGTAATTAGTCAAAAATTCAAAAATGAAGAGGAAAATGGGCACAACACTTAGAAAAAAATCTTCACTTAGAAAAATTCTTCTTGCATGAGTATCTCGAGCATACAGAGTTGGATTTTGATTCTGTAAAATGAATGACGAAATTGAGACTAAGGGATGCACCATAAGATAGTGATCATGCACAAACTGCTCCTTCTAATGACATTTTTTTTTTTAATTCCAAAGAGCGAAAAATCGATATGACCAAATTTTCAATCAACAGGAGGCTTGGGTGCAACCCTGTTGGTACTGGGGAAGGAGAAAGGGCATATTGGAGCTGGATGAGGTAAATGGGATGGTCTCCCAATGTTTGAAGTGTATTCCTCAAATAAGGGGGGGTACCCATGATAGCTCATGTTGTTAATGAAAAGCTTAGAAAGATGAATCCTGAAGGAGCAAGGCACGAACCTACAATGACGAGTAACCAAAATAATGTATACCAACTAGATTCAACCAAGAGAGGTGCCAAACATAAGGGATTTAAAACACATGGTGCTCATAAGAGGAGTCAAACCAATTCGGGCGACACTAGAGCAAGGAAGGGAGCTAAACAAGCCAAGTAGATATAATTCTGAAGCATACCCGCTAGGACTAAAAAAAATGGAGGATTTGGAAGAAGGAGTGAGGACAAGGAACTTGTATACCTCGAAAGAATTTATAAAAAAAAGAGTTCCAAGAATGGGTGTGGGATACAGGGTATACTAGGTCATGAGATACCAAGGTTTTCTGCTCGATGGAGTTTTATTGGCTGGAAAAAACATGGGTAGCTTCATTTTTGGAGGACAAGGATGAAAATAAATATAATACTCTAGACAGACTCAGATGGTTGGAGTCAAAGTTCATGGTTCTTTGCAGAATTAGTGTCATCATCAACTTCAGGGTGAAGGAGTGGGATGTAGAAAAGCATGGGAACTTGGTCGATGTCACCAAATCCCCTAAATCTCAAGGAACTATTGCTAATCTGATCATCATTGATGAAGGAAATTTCCTCGGAAAAGAAAGGCAACATGAGACTCATAAAGAACTAGAACATATGCAAAACTGAAACCACTTAAACCACTAGCACCAATAGTGGCCTAGGTTTTTTGCTAGTTTCTTTCTATGTTTTTATGTTTAGCGAACTCTCTAGAGGGTCACAACTTATAGTCACCTGTTGAAATACTTACATAGACATGATATTATGGTAGTCTCTATGTTTATGCTCTGGTTTCCATTTCAACAGAGCCTGGGTTTTCTCAAACATTTTGATATGATTATTTTTGTTAAATTATGTTTAAGCTATAGTTTCCAGTATGGCAAAGCATAGTTTTTCAGGCATGTAATTGTTTATACAATATGAATATATATGATACTTAGTTTAAAAAAAATTAAAAACAATAATTTTGTTATAATTAAATCAAATTAATTTTTTAAATATAAATTTAAGGTTAATTAAGAAAGATTATTTATAATATAAGAGTAAGAATTTGAAGGTATTAATTAAAGTTTAATTTTTTGGTCCGGTTACTTAACTTAATATTTTGTTTTAAAATGTATGAGGTTAAATGATGAATTCAGTTGACCATCCATGTTCCTCTTGATTTATTTATACAAATAATATGCCCCTTCTATATAGCTTAAATGTTGTAAGAAAGAGTAATAATGTCCCCTCTACATGGAATAATAAATGTTGTATATCTCAATCTATATAACTTTTATTACTTTGTTAAAGGGGCATGTTGCTTAGGCTGGAATATACACTACTAGATCTAAAAACATTTAGATCAATAATATATATACAAATTTATATAATTTTTATTACTCAGTACATATTGCTTCCAAAAACATTTAGATTCAAAAATAAATATCCAAACCTATATAATTTTTATTACTCACTTAAAGTTGCGAGATCACTCACTTCCCATAATTAATTTAAAATCACATGTTTCCAAGACATGTTCATGAAATCACAAATCTAAAATTAAAATTGAAATAATGGGCCTCCTCGTAAATAGAAATGACTGACATACATGCGTACTAACAAATCAAATTAAAGCAACATTATATATCATTTCTAATCAATCGCAATATGAACTATGCATCTATGAGATCATCATGCTTATAAAAATCAGCTTTCATTTATTAACAAGATCCTCATGCTATTTCATTTCAAGCATTAGATGAGAGATAATCATAGCAATGCAACTGTCATAATTAACCACAAAAAGAAAAATCGAACCATACATGCATACAACATTTGAAAAGAGCTTAGTGGCACAATAACATTGAATGGAAATTATCACAATGGAAGGTCTACATAACCAATATTGAGTCATTTGGTATCACATTTATTACATAGGTTTAATGGGTTAATGGGAAAAGATTCAACAAACATTGTGCACCTAGTAGTATCGTAATAAATATTGTATAGTTTAGAATATACATTGTTTGGATTTGAAATTAAATTTAATAGTGTATATCCCATTTTATACAACATTTATTAATATGTTGTTGAGTGCATATTAATCGCCAAAGAATGAAAAAGTGGAGAGAGTAAGAAGTTTTTATTAGATTTTCCTTATTTACATAGTATTAGAGTTATTAGTGTTCTTTTACTTCATTACTATATATATATATATAGAGAGAGAGAGAGAGAGAAGTAACAACATAAATAAGAGACAAAAAGAACATGAGATTTATCCTGGGAAAACTCCAAATGGGGGAAAAACACAACAAACTTTTCTAAACATATTTTGTTCATAAAGTCCAACCATTCACTAGTTCTCAAGATCCACAGAAAAAATATAAACCCTAGCACTAGGCTAGCACATATCTGGTACTCACAGCTACAACAACAACACAATACAAGAAGAGTGCACCTCATTAGAGAGATAGCACACAAGATAAAGTATCCACCAAGAATAACCAAAACCCCAGTTCTGTGTTTCCTCTTCCTCCTCATACTTGTGCACCTTTTCCTTATTGAGAGAGTGAGTTGTGAGTGTTTGCAAATGAGCTAGACGTCCTCCTTATTTATAGTCTTCAAGTCAACTTCATGAGCCAACTTCTTCTTTGGGAATCCTATTTTTACTTTATTCTTTTTTGTTTCACTGAATTCTCTTCTAGGTATTCTTCGTGTAGTTTAATGGTCTTCCTGGACTTCCAAAATCTTCTCTTCATCTAAGAAAGGTATTCTAGAGGAAATTTCCTCCCGTAGCTACCAAAACATCAATAGTCCCTCTTATCTAGGGAGGTATATTTCACGATGTCTTCATCTAGTAGTCCACTAACTACTCTACAATCATCTAGTAGCACAAAACTACCACAATTCCATCAGTAGATAGAATCATTTGTCACAGTCTCTATAATCAAGTAGCACACAACTACTCCCAATGTGAACTGGTAGCCTCCATGGAAATCATCTAGTAGTGCACAACTACTACAATTCCATCCAGTAGAACACGACTGTATCGATCCATAGTAGTACATAAATACTATCCAGTGGTACATGAATTTTGTGAGAAATCTTACCCTATGGATAGGCTAATCTCCCCTTTGGACCAATACTCCTATATTTGGTCCAAAGACAGAAGAGAACAAGTGGTTACTACTTTCTCTATAGATATAACTCAATCAATCAAGCAAGAGAGAATAAGAATGATGTGGCGTACCTTGTTGCAATGTTCATCCTCACTGATCCAATGTGTAGGATTGGTCTCCAAGCTCCTCAACGCAAACGGAATCCTACAAATACTAGAAAAAGTAATCTTCTTCCTACTCTATATGATTAGACAAATAAGATCTATCTATGAAGACTGAAACGACAATAGACAAGCAAATGTAGAACAAATGAACTTGAAGGGAATAGGACAAGTTGATATTAATTGGAAAGACAAAGAAGGAACTTACAAATCATGATTGACGATGTATTCACTTCTCCAATCTCCCCTCATCCATCCCTTGCATGAATCTTGACATCAAAATGTTGATGCTTCCTCCATAATCAAAGGTTTGATACCTCAATTGTTTCCCCCCTTCACCTTGGAAATACCTTCAATATATAGGCTTGAGAGGCACAACCACCATGGGAAAATGAAGGATATGGTTGAGCATGTGGCTCCTTAAGGTTGGCATCTAATCCTAAGATGAAGCCATAACATAGGGGTCAAAAACAACCAACCTCATCCCGAGAGATCTAGCCCTTACGAAAAGGTTGAGGATCCTCAATTTCTCTCTAACAAGACTGGCACGCCCCTTTAGTTGAACATAGGGAGCCATCCTATAGAATGGTTCTCATCTAACATGGAAAGGGGATTCAATTCCATAAAGTGGTGCTCCCCTAACATGGAAAGGAGGTCATTCTTCTTAAATGCCCAAAATTGGTCAAATTTTCCAAGGAAAAGGTATGTTTCGACTACCAAATGAGAGGGCTTCTTATTCCAACATGACTTAGGGATTGTGACATTTTTTTTCATTGTGTCAAGGGATTGAAACACTCATAAAATTGAATGTGGCACTTAGTAAGGTGCATAGGACACTTGCAACAGTGCATGCGACACTTAACAAGGTGCATACATCACTTTGCGACACTTGGGGTGTGACACTCAAGTGTGACATTTTGGTGTGTAAAAACAACCACTCGAAGTAGAACACAACTACTATCCAAAGACATAATGTCTCTCTCCTGCAATCAATTGATAGCTACACAAGCTACCACCATGTAGTCTAGTAGTCTCTATGATTATGCAGCAATCAACTAGTAGCACACAGCTACTACCATGCCATCAACCATAATCATAGTCTGCAATCCTCATGACTATGCAACAATCAGATAGTAACACCCATCTACTACAATTCCATCAACCATATTCACGGACTCTATAAATATTTAGCAATCAGTTAGTAGCACACAACTACTACAATACCAACAGCCATAGTCATAGTCTCTACAACTATGGAGCAATCATCTAGTAGCACACAGCTACTACAATGCCATAAACCATATAAGTCATAGTAATTGTCTCTATAACTATGCAACAATCAGATAGTAGCACATGGCTACTACAATGACAACATCCATAGTTATAGTCTCATCCAGTAGCACGAAGCTACTCCCATAGTCCTCACGACTATGCATGTGATGTTTCTTCTCTCATCAGGTTTGGTAGTGCATTACCCCTTCAGTCAGCTCAAATGACTAATCTAGGGAACCCTTGGCCAGAGGGGCTAGAAAGCATGAGAAGAAACAACACACCTCCATCTTAATGAGGATCGACATTCTACATCATGCCAAGATTGTCTCTGAAGTACTCATACTTCACTTTAGACAGAGGCTTGGTGAGAATGTTCTTTATTTGCTCATCTGTGGATATGTACTGGAGATCTATAACTCCTCTTTGCACCATGTCTCGGATGTAATGATATTTTATATCTATGTGCTTTGACTTGTCATGAAAAACAGGGTTCTCTGAAATCCTTACGCAACTTTGATTGTCACAGTGTATCAAAGTTGGCTCCAATTCTAGATAAAATATCCCTGCAAGCAACTTCCTAAGCCACACTACTTCATGGCTTGCCACACTAGATGCGATATACAGTACCTATATTGTACTAAGTGCCATTGATGTTTTATTCCTACTCAACCATGAGATCATACCTAATCCCAGACTGAAGCATCTTTTGGAAGTACTCTTCCGATCCACTGCACTCCATGCCTAGTTATAATATGTATATCCCTGCAACTTCGCATCTCCACCCGAGACATATCTCAATCCATATCCAATCATACCATGAAGGTACCTCAACATATGTTTTGCTTCCATCCAATGTACATGTCTAGGTTCAACCATGTACTGACTCAAGGAATTCACTGCAAAGCATATGTTTCGCCTGGTGTTAACCATGTACATGAAGGATCCAATCAATTGTCTGCACATCGTGGGATCCACCAAATATGAATATGAATCACTCAGTAGCTTTAGATTTATCTTCATGGGTGTGGCCATGGACTTGTAGTCCATCATCCCAATTCTTTGCATGATCTCAATAGCATATTTTCCTTGGCTAAGGAAAATCTCATGCAATCTCTACCACACCTCCAATCCCAAGAAGTAATGCATCAGACCTAGATCATTCATCTTGAGATCTGAAGCGAGCTCCCTCTTTCACCCAACTATGAGCTTCTCATATACTGTCAAAAACATGACATCCATGTATAGAAACAATATCAACAGGCATCCATTCTCAACCTTATTGTAAAATTTGGGATCTACATCACTCTTGGTAAATCCCAATCTCATCAGGTAGTTATTTATCCTGGCATACCATTCCCTGGGTGCCTGCTTCAACCCGTACAAGGCCTTCTTCAATATGAAAACATGGGACTCTTTCCCATGGATCACAAAACCTTGTTGCTGCTCTATATACACTTCTTCCTCTATTACACCATTCAATAAAGCAGTATTGACATCCATCTGGTTTAATTTCCATCCCATTGTGGAATAAATCACAATAATCGATCTCATGGAAGTGTACTTTGATATAGGAGCAAATGTCTCATCATAGTCTTCTCCCTGTTTCTAAGAGAATCCTCTAGCCACAAATCTTGCATCATACTTCTCTATGTTTCCATCTGTAGCATGCTTGGTATTGTAGATCCATTTAGAAGTCACAATTGACTTCCCTTCTAGTCTCAGAACCACTTCCCACACATCATTCTTCATGATGGACTGATACTCCTCCATCATGGAATCCTTCCATTCCTGCATCTCAGCAACTTATTCAAAGGTGGAAAGCTCTGAATTAATGATTTTTCTCATCAGTTCCACATAGTTGCAAAACTTATGTGGTCTCTTTTTCCCTCTAAAAGAGCCTTTGGTAGTTTCATGTCCTTCAGCTTCCTACAAGGTGTTCTAGAGCCAATCTGGTCTCTTTCTTTTGAATGCAGCTTCTCTGGGTAGATCTACAGGTCTCTCTGACTATACCATCTCATTATGAACTTTTGGAATGGGTTCCTCAAGTGTAGAGTCTTCCATGAATTATTCCTTTGGAGCCTCCTTCTCTTCTCGGTCCTCATCCATGTGAGACTCAATTTATCTTTTGAAGGCTTCATCTTCATCAAATATTACATCATGGCTAATCTCAATCTATCTCTGCCCGAGAATGTATATTTTGTAAGCCTTCAAAGTTTCAATGTATCCAATGGGTGTGCCCTTCTTTCTTGAAGGTTACATCTTCGTTCTCTTCTCCTTTGAAACATGTATAAATATTGGAAAACCAAAAATCCTTAAGTGAGATGCTATCTATGAGCCAAGTGTCACTCCCTTGAGTGATGGTTCATGTGAGTGATGAAACAAATAAAAAAAATTCATCCTTTGACTTGTGTTCTTCATCTTCTATTGTATGTGCATGGTGCTTCTTATTATTTCCCTTTTCATTTTTATGAGGACATTGTGAGGCATAATGTCCCATCTTCTTGCAGGTGTAGCATCTGATATTTGACACATCCTTCATGTGGCATGGTTTCTTAGAATTCTTTAGGCTGCCTTCTTCCCTTTACTTTCTCTTCTTCACTTGGGAAACAAGTGCTTGATTTGCATCGTCATTATTATTCTGTGATTTGGATATCAACCTAGATTCCTCTTGGGTGCAGTTTTCCCATAGCTTGTTGAACTTGGGAAATTTACTTCTGACACAAATCCCTTGAACAATGGATCCCAATAGGAGGGGAATCCATTGAGTGTGGTAGTAATGAGTTCAATGTATTCTATAGGATCTTCAATGGCTACTAACTGGTCCTTTATCTGCAAGATCCTCATGAAATAGTTGGCTACTACTTTTGAATTGTTCATAGTCACGTTTCTGAGTTGATGTCTTAGAGTAAGATTGAGACTAATATTCTTACTTTCATAAATTTTGGTTAGGGAATCAAACATTTCCTTCGATGTCTTAAGTTTGGATACATTAGGTATCAGATGATCCTTTATTAAGTCTATCAAGATCCTCTTGGCCTTGACTGCATTCTTCCTGAATTTTTATTTGGTGCATTCTTCTTCTGTATCTGGAAGCATTTGCTTGATATGATCCAATAAATCGTTCTCTTCTAGAATGAGGAGAACTATGTGCTTCCAGTATCTGAAGTTATCTTCTCCATCCAATCTATCTTCAACTCTCATGTGGGTTGACATTGTTTGCTAGTAGAAACCCTAGCACTAAAAAAACTCAATTTTTCAAACTTCATCAAACTGCATGCTAAGGGTTTCAGGGGGTGTTCTAGGGTAGTGCACACTGATATATGAAATAATTATCCCCAACGACCTTAGTCTAGTGCTCAACAAGATTGACAAAGTATTGCAACTGCAAGGTGTTGCAAGGTGTTGTTGCAACGATATTCCTTCTAGTGGTCAAACTGTTCTTAAGGTAACTAGCTCTGATACCATGTTAGATTTTCGTTATTTGTAGAGAATTAGATTTACTAGTGTTATTTTAATTCAATAAAATTAACATATATATATCATGTACTGAGAAGTAGCATCATAAACAAGAGACAAAAATAACATAAGAGATTTATCCTGGGAAAACCCCAATTGGGGGAAAAACCCATCAACCTTTCTTAGACATATTTTTTTCACAAAGTCCAACCATTCACAATCTCTCAAGAGCCACTGACAAGATATAAACCCTAGCACTAGGCTAGCGCACATTTAGTGCTCATCACTACAACAACAACACAATATGAGAAGAGCGCACCTCCTTAGAGAGATAGTGAACAAGATAAAGTAGCCAACAAGAATAACCAAAGCCCTGGCTATGCGTCTCCTCTTTCTCCTCAGACTTGCGCACTTTTTCCTCAGTGATAGAGTGTGTTGTGAGTGTTTCCAAATGAGCTAGAAATCCTCTATATGTATAGTCTTCAAATCAACTTCCTTGACCAACTTCTTCTCTGGGAATCTTATTTTTACTTTATTCTTTTATGTGTGGGTTGACTTCTCTTTTGGGTATTCTTATTGTTGTTTAATGGTCTTCCTAGACTTCCAGAATCTTCTCTTCATCTAAGAAAGGTATTCTAGAGGAAATTTTCTCCCGTAGATACCAAAACATCAACAGTTTCTTGGTGCACAAGTAAAAACAAAACAGATGTTTTAAATGGAAGTCGCAATCTCCTTCATGCAAGGGACTATCAAGGGGTGCACTCACATAAAATAATAATGGTGCTTCGTATCAAAATAATTTGTTGAAGTATTTTTAAGAATTTTTAATCTCTCATGTGGTCAAAGAAAAACAATATTTTACACAATTGTGATTTACACAATGAATCCTTATTTCATTGTGTTATATGATGATGAAAGAGACCAAATAATAATAAACTAGAAATTTCCCCTAAAATTGCAAAGGACACTGTAAGAAAGCAAGATGTCAAAAAATTGTAATATGTATTATATGGATCTGAATTCTACTATATTATGTTCATTGAAGGCCTCATTGTTTAGCATAGATAGATTATGGAACATCAAATAGGATTCCATAGTTGGAAGGGAAACATAGTCATTCACCTATTGCAATGGTTGTAATTTCAAAATATTGCATCTCTATTGAGTCTAATAGTACACTGTTGTGGTTGGACTTATTTTCTACAAATGTTAATTTGCACCTCGAGCCCCAATGCCTAGAGTTGAGAATATAAACTAGTTTATCTATGTTATCTAGCTTTCAGTGGAGGCATCAATGTTTTCTTTGAGATACTGGTGCCACCAGGATGGGACATATATTTTAAGCATAAAAAAATGTATGTTTTCATAGTAAGTAATATTGATGTATCTAAACCTCATATCTATTAAATGCATGGAAGGATCAAATCCATTGAATGTACGAGATCATTATCTTTATAAATTAGACAACATTCAACCACCAAATATTGGAAGAAAAATCTAGATACAGGTCACCTGATGTGTTCTAATCCATATTAATGCAACAAATTTAATTATTTTCCATAGGTTGGACAAATGTCTTGATGTCACCTTGTGTTGGTTCTATGACAAACCTAAGTTCCATAGAAGGAATCCAGCACAATATGGATATAGTATAGTGTGTCGGTGTGTTCAACCTTCCAAGAGGAAGGAGGCCTCACATGATCCTTTCATGCGTTGATGCATGTAAGGATCAAATCCATTGAATGTAGATATGAATAAAGGTATGAGATTGTTAACTTTATAAATTAGACGATATTCAACCACAAAATATTGGAATAAAATTCTAGGTATAGGTCACTCGATGTGTTCTAATCCATCTTAATGCAACAAAATTGCGTGTTTTCCATAGGATGGAAAAATGTCTTGATGTCACCTTGTCTTGGTTATATGAAAGACCTAAGGTCCATAGAAGGCATCCAACATAAGCTCGATATAGTCTAGTGCATCTATGTATTCAACCTTCCAAGAGGAAGGAGGCCTCAGATGAGGCACATATGATATTTTCTATATGATTGAAGTGTAGAGTATTAAATATTTAGTGGGGTCATGCATTCCATCAATTATCCTTTAATCACATTCAGGTAAACTAATATAACTAACAACATACGCATCAATCACAACCACATATAAATCATCAAGATATATCATGAATATAAACACAATAGAAAAACCTTAGGATAATGATCAATACAACATAACGCATGTTTAAAACCCAATACATAATCTCTACATCATAAAACTCTCACCTAATTGAACTTACTACTTACAACTTTATAATCCTCATATATATAGGTGACTAGAGTGGTTACAGAAGATTCCAAAATATACTAGGGAATTTGTTAGTTGTAACCTACTCATACAAAATATTTTAAGATATTTAGAGACAAGTGCAAAGGATCAAGGGAATTGGTCATAGAGGATGTATAAGGAAACTCCTTAGCATCCACATACTAAAAATTTTGTGGAATTGCATACTTATTCTTCTATGGTTCCTTGGCTCTTGTGGATTTGTTTTCTACTGAATAACTCTACTATACATGAGCACTTAGTCAAAATTGGGCCACAACAACTCCCCAACCACACCTTCCAACTCATCCCCAAGTTGGTATCTACATCTCATTCCTAAAAAAATGTGATCCAAGTTTGGAAGCTCTCTTACATTTATATCTCTAAAGTTAGTAAATTATTCAAAAACAAGGGTCCAAATTTGGCCTGCATCCTATATTTTCACGGCATACTTAGTTTTTCATGATTCTATCAATTCTTCTACAACAAGTATTTCCTGCATCAATGTCTCCACTCACTATCAACTTTTGTTTTCCTTTTCCGTCACTATGCATTGTGATTGCACTTTCCTTGTAAGTCCTCTTACTAGGCTTCTTAATTTATTCTTCTCATCTTCATGACTATCTTTCTTGATCATTGATATGCATTGATTTTATTCCATATTATCATCTAGAATGTTGATCAGGGGATCAAATTTTGCTCAATTTTCAAAGTGCTCGGAATGCGACAAAAACAGTGCCATTGCGTCTGTCTCGTCTTCCTGATTCTGGCGATATATTTATTTTCGCAAACGAAGTCCGTATGGAGGAGATATCGCGATCTGTCCGCCAAGCCAAACAGGCAAAAAATTGGGATGCTGACTATACCTATTCGTATAGTCCGTACGGCCACGTGGCAGGGCCGTACCATCATGGTGACGTGGTAGGTAGGTGATGTGGCAGCTGCTGGTTGGTTGTTCATTGGCGAATACGATGATGACATGTGTCCATTTTGGGCGAATAAGATGAGGACACGTGGCCCAACCCAAGGGCGCCACGTGTCGCTCATTCATTGGTCATTGTTTTTCATATGTAAAATTTTATTGGGAGTCCACGGGGTTCGACCCCCGAACCTCCCCTTTTGTAAAGACTTTATATTACTCCGCTAACCGACATACCGTCGCTTGCCCCTTGTTAGGAAGGCGGGCCACATTACATTTAAATTTACATATTGTTTGTTATGGAAAAGGGTGCGGGCCGGGGCTTAAGCCCTGACCCATGGTTCCATAGTTCAACACATATAACCGTGTGTTAATATGGTAATACCCGCACGCAACACATATATTATAAACCCAAAGTTGTAAACTATATATATATGTATGTGGCGCCGGGTTAAACATTTGTGCACGGTTTGATAACCCGCGGTTATATTGTATACATTTAACCATATTGCCATGTGTGTACGTGGTTGTACCTTGCGCGGAAGTTACACAATTGGTTGCACGGTTTCAAAACAGTTAAACCACTTTTTCGCCGAGCCCAAGGTCCTATGGCCATATGCCCGAGTGCCGAGGCGGTTAGGGGCTGGAGGCACCTTAACCGTCCTATGGTTTGTACCGGTGCACGGCTGCATATGGGACTGATTTCTTTACGCTTAAATGAGCGTGTGAGCCAGGTTTGGAGAACAAGGGTGCGAATTGTAGAACCAGAGACAGCAAGTTGGAGAAGGAGACTTCAAGGAGGCATATCTTTCTCATTTTTCGACTGTTTCAGGTGCCAAAAGAGCCCAGACAGGGGTTTTGGGATGCTGGGAAGCCATTGGAGAAGTCGGTTTGTCAATTTGAGCATTGTAAGGCATGTTTTTGAGAACTTTGAGAAATTTAATAATAATGATCCATTGGAAGCTGGACCAGGAGATGTAGCCCGAAGTGGGGTGAACTCCTTTATCAAGTTGTTGTGTTTATGTGCTGATGTTCAATGTTTTATGCTTCTTTCTATGTGTATTTTGCATAATTAATCCTTAATTATGTGTTGCAAATTGATCATGTTGCTTTAAACACATAACATTTCACTTGCAATAATTATTTCAAGTTTTTCAAGTCTTCTTCAATTTTAGATCAAGTTGGTATCAGAGCACTGGTTTTGAAGACTTGATTGTTTTGCAAGTTTTGTTTATGATGCTCACAAGGTTGAAACTCACACGAGGAGAAGGTCAACTTGTGGAGCCAAGTTCTTATCCGACGAGGAGGAAGCAGTTTCA
>JASDQU010097487.1:0-19263 GCA_032191745.1 Picea mariana | reverse complement strand
CACATACAGCAGTCCCAAAGTCCCGAAGGACGAAATTCTGAAGTCACTGCAAATTACACGCAGGAGATAGATGACAACGTCTAGCAATTTAGGACCAACTCAGGGTCCGATTCTTCTTGGAAAGAACTATGAGTTCTAGTCTCTTTGAATGAGGTCGTTCTTGCAAGCACAAGAGTGTTGGGATCCAGTGGATCTTGGATATGTGGAACCAGATCCAACAGACCTTTTCACCATGACAAACCAACAGATAATTGCTTAGGCAACTCAGAGGAACAGAGAGAATAAATCCAAATTCTGGATTCAAAATTCAGTGGATGGCTCGATTTTCTCAAAAATCACAGGTGCTGGTACTTCAAAACAGACCTAGGACATCCTTAAATCAGCCTACCAAGGAAATGAAAGGGTCAAAACAGTCAAACTGCAGACCTTGAGGACGCAATTCGAGACTTTAAGAATGAGAGAGTCTGAAAATGTGGATTAGTTTATGACCAGAGTCATGGGAATCGTGAACCAGATCAGATTCAATGGTGAAGCCATCCCTGATCAATGCAATGTTGAGAAATTCCTCAGAAGTTTACCAAAGATATTCGAAATGGTTGTTACAGCAATCCTTGAATCCAAGGATTTGTCACGTTTCTCAACTGATGAACTAATTGGTTCCGTGGTGACACATGAGACCAGACTGCATCTCACAGATGAGTCATTCGTCAATGCCTTCAAAACTCAATTCTCCTTCAGCAGAGGGAGAGGCAGAGGAAGAGGCAGAAGTCACCAAGAATGAGGGATCACAACAAGTAACCAACACTCAAGTGGAGGTAACAGACAATAGAATCCAAATCAAAATTTCCAAGGTTACAGACAACAACATCAAAATCTGAATTTCCAGCCTCAAAGAGGCAGAGGGATAAGATCAAATGACAAATCAAGCATACAATGCTATTACTGCAAAAAGTATGGGCACTATGAATCCGAATGCAGGAAGAAGCAAGCAGATCAGCTCTTAGGCAGAGCACATGTGTCAAATCATACAAGAGAAACCTTAGGAGGTATGTTTCTCTCATGCCACAAGACTGAAGAACAACCTAAAGATCTCTGGTTGCTGGACAATGGATGCAGCAATCACATGACAAGTAACAAAGATTTACTTTCATGCATTGATTCTTTAATCTCATCTAATATTACACTTGGAAATGATTCTTTAGTCAAAGTTCAAGGAAAATGAACTGTACCTATTCTTACTAAACAAAATGTAAAGAAATACATAAACAATGTCTATCATGTTCCAGATCTAAAGCATAATCTGCTAAGTGTAGGACAACTCATAGAACATGGCTATAAGCTACTTTTTGACGGAGCATCTTGCAAGATATTTGATAACACCCCCGGTAGAAAATTGATTTCTAAAATCCACATGACTCAGAATAGGATGTTTCCCCTAACCCTCAGAACTGCAAATATGATTCAAACATATGCAAAAAGTGCAACCACCCCCAATGAAACTATGGTTTGGCATACAAGATTTGGACATCTACCCTTTAAGAGTCTAATTCTTCTTCAGAAGCACTCCATGGTCAAAGGTCTTCCCATCTTCAAAGAACAAAATTCCCCATGTGAGTCTTGCATACCTGGAAAGCATAAGAGAACTAGTTTTCCACAGTCATCCAATCAAGCCAAACAACATATCGAACTAGTTCACACTGACCTATGTGGACCAATGCAAACAAAGTCAATAGGTGGTAGATTTTATTTTATAACGTTTATTAATGATTTCAGCAGAAAAATCTGAATCTATTTTCTCAGACACAAATCTGAAACTTTTGCAAAATTCAAAGAATTCAAGACAGAAGCTGAAAAACAGAGTGGCAAATATATAAAAGCACTCAGGTCCGATGGAAGAGGAGAATACAACTCCAATGAATTTGCAAATTTCTGCAAATCACAAGGCATTATCATGCAAACAACAACCAGGTATACTCCACAATAGAATGGAGTGGCTGAAAGGAAAAATCAGATAATAATGAATATGGCAAGAACACTTCTCAAAGAGAAAAGTTTCTCAAATATTTTTTTGGCTGAAGTAGTAGCATGCTCAGTTTATCTCTTGAATAGATCGCCAACCACAAGTCTAAAGATGAAAGTCCCTCAAGAAGAATGGAGTGGGACAAAGCTAAATGTTTCACATATAAGGACATTTGGATGCATAGCTGACGCAAACCTATCGGCCCTCGGACCGAGATCCGCTCACAGGATCGTTCTTTAACCCCTTTGAGCTAAATCAGCTCTTTCGGTTTCCTTGCTGGAATCTGCAGTTTATCGATCCACAGGTCCTTTTTGCAACTCGCAATCTCGCGAGTTCGTGAGTCGTGACTCCCGACTCTTCCTCTCAAATATTGCGATACCCAAGATCGCGAAATGGGTACCGCTCTTCCTTTGTCAGTGCCCTCCGTGCGTGACCATCGGCTAGGCTTAACTGCTAGTGCCTCTCGCTACTAGTGCCTTCGCAAGTTTCAACGTCCAACCTTCGTGCTCTTACCTCACGAATTCCCGATATGCGAGAAGTCAATGGAGTGTTGACTCCTTCCACCAGGCGACGCGTGTCCGCCTATCTATCCCACGGGCCCACCCTGAGGTTCTGCCACGTGCTCATACTCGTGCCTCAGTTCTCGGCACTTCGCAACTTTTGATGTCGCGATGAGGTCCTCTCAACCTATGAACCTCCGAATACGCAAAACGCACGATGAGGCTCTGATCCAACGGTCCTCCCTTGACCCGGATCCAATGGTTGTCCTAGCTCCTTGTGATCTCACCACTCGTGACTTGGAGCACCCAATCTTTGGGCTCTCACCTTGCAAAAACTTCGAGTTTGCGAGATCCTTTGATCTCTGCCACCTGTCCTCCTTAAATGGACGGTTTCGATCTTGTCGTGACTCCTTATCACAACCTCGTGAATCTTGAGGCAAAGGTTTTAAACCTTCAACCCACGAAACCCCGAAATGAGATTACGTGAGTGATCTGACGGCCCCTATTGGCTCAAATCATACAGCCCTATTCTCCCCTAAGCTTAAACTTAAAAATAGGCTTACCGTAACTCCTCTGCTCCTCCACATGATTCGATGGCTCTCGGAGAATTCCGACCGTCAAATTCCTCCTTGACGATTCCTACGAAATGAACAAAGTGTTCCCTTACGAAACTTGTCCTTCTGAAAAACAACTTCACTATGCCTCCTTTCAATGCTTTAAGGCACTAATTCTTCTTGAGTTTATCTTCAACAACTTCGAAGACTCTATCTCTCCTGAACTTTCTCCATAACTCGAGTCTTCAAAAAGACTCCTGCACGCACTCCTTACGGCAATTCTTCAAATACTTTCAAGTATTTGAGTTCTTAGACTCTACGCACTCGCTTTACAACAGCAGTCCTTCAATTCTTCCCTCAGGTTGCAAACCCTAAGAATTCACTCGGCCTGCACACACCTTGCATGGCTCCTGTGCTCAACTTGCACTTCTGTGAGAGTGAGAATAGTGTTATCCCTCCTGAGATTTCAGATATTGAACTCTGAACCCGTCAACGCACTCCTTGCGGACGATTTCTCTGCACTCCTTGCAGGAAAACTCTTGCTCAGGCAGAGAAACAATTGAAACTCATTCCTTACTCTCCCTCTCTTCATATTTCAGACATTAAATATGAAATCATACATTCATGCATCAAAACAAATGAATAACAGAGAGTAAAGAAGCATATATCAATCAACATGTACAACACAAAAAGCAATTGGACACCATGAGTCTGAACTAAAGATATTTGTATTAATCCAGAACTTCTGTACATGGGTTCGTCTACATAGCTCTCTGCTTCTGCTCTCATATGCTCTCTTGATTGATAATGATTCTAATGTTGCTAATATTACAATGATACAAGTGAGGGTGTCTATATCCGTTTTCCCTCCGGCTCCTAAAACTGTCTAATCTAAGAATTCAAAGCTACCTACTTACATTTACTAGCATAAATGCCTCTTAGTCCTTCAGACGAGAGTGGGACGCTCAAGGTATGATTACAATCTACAAGTACACCCTTTCTTAATTATCTCATTTAAGCTTGGCGCATCCAACGTCAAAACATTTCAAACAATTTATCATGTGCCAAAATGCGTTGGTGTTTGCCCCACGCTCGCTTGTTGTAGGCGATGCTCCTGCATCATACTCCCTCGCTTGAAAATTTTCATGGGCTTCTGTCCATGAGCTCTCGCATGGTCTGGCCATGCTTCTAGATCTCTGCTTCATTCTCCCAGCTGGCATATTCAACTGGATGTCCCTTCCATTTGACCAAGTATTCAAAATATTCCCTTCTTCTGGTCCTCTTACTAACTCTTTTGTCCAGTATGCTTTCCATCTGTGGCTTTTCTGCAACTGGCATCTGTTTTGTCCACTAAACCTCTGGTTGTTCACTACTTGTTCCTACTTCCTCAGCTTTGTATGGGTACAAATCTGATACATTGAATATCGGAGAAATTCTGATCCCATCGGGTAATTCAATATCATAAGCATTTGCCCAAATTTCTTCAAGACCTTACATGATCTGATCTTCTTCATCTTCAGTTTATTATATGTCCCCTTCAGAAACCTTTCTTTTCTCATATGTGCCAGAATCAAATCACCAACTTCAAATTGAAGTTGTCTCCTGTGTTGATCTGCTCTGTGCTTATACTCTTGGCTAGAGTTCTGCAATCGCTCCTTCACCTGGCTGTGAAGTTCCTTCATCACTTCTGCGAAATCCTCTGCACTAGCACTCCTAGCTGCATTCTGTTCTGAATCTCTCAATTCCAAAACTCCCCTTGGCTGCATCCCATAAACAATTTGGAATGGACTCTGCCCTGTGCTTCTGTTTAGTGAGTCGTTATATGCAAATTCCACCTATGGCAGAATATTGTCCCACTGACTATGGTGTTCTATCACCAAGCTCCTCAGTAAGTCTCCCAAACTTCTGTTGACAACTTCTATCTATCCATCCGTCTGAGGATGATAAGCTGAACTAAACAATAATTTTGTTCCCATCTTTTCCCATAAGGTTCTTCAGAAGTGTCCCACGAACTTGGTGTCTCGATCCAAAACTATGCTCCTTGGTAAGCCGTGAAGTTGAATGACCTCTTTGAAAAACAGATTCGCAATGTGAGTTGCGTCACTGGTTTTTTGACATGGTATAAAATGTGCCATCTTAGAAAATCTATCTACCACTACAAAGATCGAGTCAAACCCTCTTTGCGTTCTTGGCAACCCTAATATGAAGTCCATGCTTACTGCATCCCATGGCCTCTCAGGTATGGGTGACGGTTGATAAAAGCCTACATTCTATCTCTTTCCTTTTGAATGCTGACAAATTTTGCATCTGTCCACGAATATTTTGATGTCTACTCTCATTCCTGGCCAAAAATATGACTCATTTAACTTTGAGAACGTATTTTCGTGACCGAAATGTATGGCCAATGCTCCACTGTGTTTCTCCTTCAACAAATTATCCCTCATGGAGCATTTTGGAATACAAAGTTGATTACCCTTAAACAGTAATCCCTCCTGGATCATGTATTCTGTCCATTGACTCTTGTCCCTGAGAATTGGATTCTCAGTTGCTTCATATGCTTCATTAAAATCTGGATCATCTCTGTACATGTCCCTGAGATCATCAAAACCCAGTGTTTTGACTCTGAACTCCTACAACAACAAACATTTCTTGCTCAAAGCATGAGAAACTTTGTTAGCAGTTTCAGAAATATGCTTAGTTACAAAAGTAAAGTTTTGCATGTATTCAACCCATTTAACATGTCTTTGATTCAACTTCTCCTATTGAGTCACAAATTGTAAATCATGATTGTCACTGTATAAGACAAACTCCTTGGGAATCAAGTAATGTCTCCATTTCTTCAATGCCTGAATAAAAGCATAGAACTCCTTGTCATACGTGGATTATTTCACTTTCGCTTCATTCAGCTTCTCGCTGAAGTATGCTATTGGCCTGTCTTCTTGGCTCAAGACTGCCCCTATTGCAAATCCACTTGCATCAAATTTTACTTGAAATGTCTTTTTAAAATCCGGCAACACCAAAATTGGTTGTTCCGTGATTTTCCTTTTCAAAAAATTAAAACTTTTCTCAGCCTCTTTTGTCCAGTGAAAAGACTTGTGTCTCTTCTTCACTATGTCCATCATCGGTGCACTAATTCTACTGAAATTCCTAATGAACTTCCGGTAGAAACTAGCCAATCCATGAAAACTTCTCACCTCAAAGATATTCTTTGGTGATGGCCAATTCTTAATTACCTCCACCTTATCTGGATCCATCCTCAACTTATCTACAAAAATAACAAAACCCAAATAAATGAGCTCTGTCTTCATGAATGAGGATTTATTCATGTTTATCAACAACTTCTCTTACTACAGCCTCTGCATCACCATAGCCAAATGTTTCATATGTTCTGCCTCTGTTTCACTAAAAATCAGTATGTCATCAAGATACACAATGACAAATTTTCCAATGAAATCCTTTAGGACTTCATTCATCAACCTCATGAAGGTACTTGGTGTGTTATTTAATCCAAACGGCATAACAAGCCATTCATACAACCCTTCGTTATTCTTGAAGGCTGTCTTCCATTCATCACCTTCTCTCATACGAATCTGATGATATCCACTTTTCAAATCAATCTTTGAAAAAAAAATTGCTCCACTCAAGAAATCCATCAAATCATCCATCCTTGGCAATGGAAATCTATACCTGATGGTAATCTTGTTAATTTCTCTTGAGTCAGTACACATTCTCCAACCTCCATCTTTCTTCGGACTGAGCACTGTTGAAACAACACATGGACTCAAGCTTTCTCTAACCAACCCCTTGTCCATTAAATCCTGGACCTGTCTCTTGACTTCTTCATTCTCCTGAAGTGTCAATCTGTATGCTGATTTGTTTGGTAAACTAGCTTTAGGTATGAGATCAATATGATGACTCACATTTCTGGTTAGTGGCAACAAACGAGGTAGTTCGTCCGCTACTATGTCAGCAAACTCTTCCAATAGTTTTTGAACCTCTTCTAGTAAATCATCTACCCTTGTACTGGTTAAAACAATTTTAGGCTTCCTGACCACAATGAATTGTGGCTCCTCCTTCTTCTTAACCTCTGTAAGAAGTTCCTTCCCACTCATGAGAAGTACAATGTTGCTTACTTTAGGTTTCACCTCCTTATCCTTAATCGGCAATAGCATGTGAGTTCTCCCATTCTTCTCTAGGGTGTATGTGTTCTTCCTCCCATCATGAATCACATTTATGTCATATTGCCATGGTCTACCTAGAAATAGATGAAAAACATCCATGGGAATAACATCACAGAGTATTTCATCTTTATACCCTCCTATTTTAAACTCAACCAAACATTGTTTAGTGACATTTACCTAATGTCCTTTTTGTAGCCATGAAACTCTATATGGGCTTGGATGTTCAATCGTCTCCAGCTCCAGCTTTTCTACCATCTCTATAGAAACAAGATTATTTGTGCTACCACTATTCATAATGACTTTGCATACCCTATCTTTGGTCTTGCAATCGGTCCGAAAAAGTTTGTTCCTTTGGACCAAACTCTACACCTCCTTCTATGGCGTTAATAGAACTTTTTTCATCATCAGCGATCTTCCACCTTCAGCATCTTCTGCCTCAACATTCTACCTCTGTGCTTCGGCAATGTGAGTTTCACCACCTTCTTTCTTCTTATCTGGACATTCATAAGACTTGTGTCCATTCTTTCCACATGTGAAGCATTTCACCACTCCACCTCTTCCTCTTTCTCTACCTTTGGTACGAGGAAAAATGTTTCCATCAGCATACTGACCTCCCTGTTCGGTATGCTGCCCTATCTGTGAGCTTCCACCTCTCTCAGTCTGAGTCTGAGGTTTCTTCCACTCTTCCTTGGGTTTCTCATTTCTATCCTGGGCAACTGATTTGCCTCTAGGCTGACTTCTGCCTCAGCCTCTTTGACCTAGATTTCAACTCAGCTTCTCTTCAGCTTTTAGAGCCATCTGATAAGCATCTTCCACCATTCGGATGGTCATCATGCTCATCTCATCATGAATTTCGTATCTCAAACCATTCATATATCTAGCAACTTTTTCATCATCGCTTTCCCGATGACCTGCTCTGATGTTCAGCCTATAGAATTCTTCAGTGTATTCCTTCACTGACATCAGTTTCTATCTCAAATTTTTCCTTCTCTGAAACAGAGTAATTTGGTAATCCCTGGGAATGAATTTCGCTTTCATCTTTGCGATCATCCTATCCCAACTCTTGATCTTTTGCTTGCCTTTGCAGCGTCTGTCAGCTTGTAGCTCATCCCACCACAATGTTGCATGTCCTTTAAGTCTTGTGACAACATGTTTGACCTTTTTGTCTTCCTCAACATCTTCATAGTCAAAATACGTGTCCAGAGCTCTAATCCATTCTAGAAGCTCTTCAGCATCCAGGTTTCCTTCATATACTAGAAGATTCATTTTTGCCTTAGCACCCATTCTTGCAATAGCCCTAATCAGGCGTTCATTTGCTGCATCTTCTGTTGTGACCTTTTCTCCTTCATCTCCAGCTTCATCTTCATTTTCGGAATCACTGACATCTCCAACACCAATTGTGCGCCTCTGAGCTGTCTCCATGTCCTCGAGTCTGGTGCATATGTCACACATCTCTCTTTCCATGGATGGATTTGGCACCTGCCTACCCTTTCCTCTTGGCATTTTCCTTTCCTCTGGTGGATCGGGTGTTTGCATGTCTCTTCTTCTCAACGGCATGGTTGAGATTCTTCCTTTCTCTGCTACATAAAGCAAATAAATATTTTTGTGCTATGATACCACAACTGACGCAGAACTATCGTCCCTCAGACCGAGATCTGCTCACAGGATCGTTCTTTAACCCCTTTGAGCCAAATCGGCTCTTTCGGTTTCCCTACTGGAATCTGCAGTTTATCAATCCACAGGTCCTTTTCGCAACTCGCAATCTCGCGATTCGTGACTCCTGACTCTTCCTCTCAAATCTCTCAATACCCGAGATCGCGAAATGGGTACCACTCTTCCTTTGTCAGCACCCTCTACGCGTGACCACCGGCTAGGCTTAACTGCTAGCGCCTCTTTCTACTCACACCTTCACGAGTTTCAACATCCAACCTTCGTGCTCTTACCTCACGAATTCTCGATATGCGAGAAGTCAACAGAGTGTTGACTCCTTCCACTAGGCGATGCGTGTCTACCTATCTATCCCATGGGCCCACCCTGAGGTTCTTCCATGTGCTCATACAAGTGACTCGGTTCATGGTACTTTGCAACTTCTGATGTCGCGACGAGGTCCTCTCAACCTCCGAACCTCCAAATATGCAAAACACGTGATGAGGCTCTAATCCAATGGTCCTCCCTTGACCCGGATCCAATGATTGCCCTAGCTCCTTGCGATCTTGCCACTTGCGACTTGGAGCACCCAATCTTTGGGCTCTCGCCTTGCATACCCCCAAGTTCACGAGATCCTTTGATCTCTGCCACCTGTCCTCCTTAAATGGACGGTTCTGATCTTCTCGCGACTCCTTATCGCAACCTCGCGAATCTTGAGGCAAAGGTTTTAAACCTTCAACCGATGAAACCCCAAAATGAGATTATGTGAGTGATCTAACGGCCCCTGTTGGCTCGGATCCTACGGCTCTATTCTCCCCTAAGATTAAACTTAAAAATAGGCTTACCGTAACTCCTCTGCTCCTCTTCACGATCCGATGGCTCTCGGAACTTCGCGAATTCTCCACGGAGAATTCCGACTGTGAAATTCCTCCTTGACGATTCATGTGAAATGAACAAAGTGTTCCCTTACGTAACTTGTCCTTCTGCAAAACAACTTTGCTATGTTTCCTTTCAACGCTTTAACGCACTAATTCTTCTTGAGTTTCTCTTCGACAACTTTGAAGACTCTATCTCTTCTGAACTTTCTCCACAACTTGAGTCTTCAAAAAGACTCCTGCACGCACTCCTTGTGGCAATTCTTCAAATACTTTCAAGTATTTGAATTCTTAGACTTTGCACACTCGCTTTGTAGTAGCAGTCCTCCAATTCTTTCCTCAGGTTGCAAACCTTGAGAATTCACTCGGCCTGCGCACACCTTGCACGGATCCTATGCTCAACTTGCACTTCTGTGAGAGTGAGAACAGTGTTATCCCTCCTAAGCTTTCAAAGATTGAAACTCTGAACCCGTCAATGCACTCCTTGCGGACGATTTCACTACACTCCTTGTAGGAAAACTCTTGCTCAGGCAGAGAAACAATTGAAACTCATTCCTTACTCCCCCTCTCTTCAAATTTCAGACATTAAATATGAAATCATACATTCACGCATCAAAAAAAATGCATAACAGAGAGTAAACAAGCATATATCAATCAGCATGTACAACACAGAAAGCAATTGGATACCATGAGTCTGAACTAAAGATCTTTATATTAATCCAGAACTTATGTACATGGGTTCGTCTACATAGCTCTCTGCTTTTTCTCTCCTATGCTCTCTTGATTGATAATGATGTTAATGTTGCTAATATTACAATGATACAAGTGAGGGTGTCTATATTCGTTTTCCCTCCAGCTCCTAAAACTGTCTAATCTAAGAATTCAAAGCTACCTACTTACATTTACTAGCATAAATGCCTCTTAGTCCTTCAGACGAGAGCAGGACGCTCAAGGTCTGATTACAATCTACAAGTACGCCCTTTCTTAATTATCTCATTTAAGTTTGGCGTATCCAATGTCAAAACATTTCAAACAATTTATCATGTGCCAAAATGCGTTGGTGTTTTCCCCACGCTCGCTTGTTGTAGGCAATGCTCCTGCATTAATAGCATACGCTCACATACCTTCCGAATTAAGCAAGAAACTTGATGAAATAAGTGAGAAATGTATATTCACTGGATATAGTGAAACATATAAAGCTTACAGGCTTTACAATCCAATCTCCAAGAAACTAATTCTCAACAGAGATGTAAAATTTCTGGAAAATCAATTCTAGAATGAATCACAAAATCAGAAAATGGACAGTCAAAATCCATTGCTGCCTGGTTCTGAAAACACAGAAAATTTAGGAAAACAAATATCTCAACCTGCTCTTCCAAGATTGTAGGTACAAAGACAACCTGAAAATTCTTAGGATAACTCAATTTCCAGTAGAGACTCATCCTCTGAAATTCAAACTCAGAGAACTTGAAGTTTAAGAGAAATCCATCAGCAGTTGGATGACTTTGAACAAAACAATCTTTTTGCATTAATGTCATGTGAACCTACATCTTTTAAAGAAGCAGCTAAGGAGCCACATTTGGTTCAAGCCATAAACCAAGAAATTGACTCCATTGAGAAGAACAGGACATGAGACCTTGTTGATTTTCCAAGTCACAATAAGAGTATTGGTGTCAAGTGGGTTTACAAAACTAAACTCGATGAAAAAGGGAAGATTGAAAAACACAAGGCAAGACTTGTTTCCAAAGGATTTTCACAACCTGGTACTGATTATGGCGAAAATTTTTCTCCAGTAGCAAGATTGGACACTGTAAGAACTCTATTGGCCATAGCAGCCCAATACAAATGGCAATTATACCAGATGGATGTCAAGTCAGCATTCTTGAATGGTTTTTTAGAAGAAGAGGTGTATGTCGATCAACCACCTCTATTTGAAGTCCAAGAGCAACCATCCAAAAAATATCGGTTGAAGAAATTCTTGTATGGATTAAAGCAAGCTCCAAGAGCTTGGTACAACAGAATTGACACTTATCTGATCAAAAGTGGTTTCAGCAGAAGTCAAAATGAGCCAACTCTTTACACCAAAACTTATCAGCACGGTAAAATTTTGATTGTATGTTTATATGTTGATGACATGATATATACTGGAAATCTTGACTTAACCAATTTTAAACATGCCATGCAATCTGAGTTTGAGATGACAGATCTTGTCATAATGAAATATTTTTTGGGGATTGAGGTTGATCAATCAACCAAAGACATTTTTGTCTGTCAGAAAAAATATGCAGTAGACATCATCAAAAGATTATGCATGAAAGAATGCAATCCAGTAGAAACCCCTATACCTCTAGGCACAAAATTGAGCAAGAAAGATGAAGGCCCTACAGTGGACCCTACTCTGTACAAAATTTTAGTAGGCAGTTTGTTGTATCTTACAACAACTAGGCCTGATATAATGTATGCAACCAACCTTGTTTCCAGATTCATGGAATCCGCCAAAGATTCTCACTGGAAAATGGCGAAACAGATTCTGAGATATGTTGCAGGAACTCTCAATTTTGGATTATGGTACACTAAATCTGATAGTAATCAACTTTCTGATTACACAGACAATGATTTTGCAGGCAACCTAGATGATAGGAAAAGCACATATGGACATGTTTTTCACCTTGACACGAACCTGATCTCATGGGCATCAAAGAAGCAACCAATTGTATCAATATCTTCTGCAGAGGCAGAGTATGTCGCTGCTACCTCAGCTTCTTGTCAAGCTGTGTGGCTGAGAAGAATATTGAAAGATATGTCACATACAAAAAATGATCCAACTCCTATTTTCTGTGACAATACTTCAACAATCGCTCTATCCAAAAATCATGTGTTTCACAAGAAAAGCAAACACATTGACACTCGCTTTCACTTCATCTGCGAGCTAGTCAATAATGGTGATATTGCACTTCAATTATGTGGCTCTCGAGATCATCTCGTCGATATCTTCACAAAGCCACTGGGAAAATCTGTTTTTTATTTTCAGAGACAACACTTGGGCATCATCAATGCTGATGTTTGTAACTGTTGAGTTTAAGAGGGAGTGTTAAATATAATGTAACCTCAACAGTATGACTATACACTGTCAGTGGTCCTGGCCAGATGTACTATCATTTCTTGATTTTCTTAAACGTATTTAGCTCAGCTAGTTTCCCTTTTCTATTGTACTCCCTGCATACACTCGTTTGGTACTCTTTTCATTGTACTCTGTTCTGTACATACCTAATATACTGAATATTGTTTTCTTCTCTGTTCTTTTCTCTGCATTTCTTGCTTCTCATTTGATCAGTCTCTACCCAACTTGCATATTATAAAACTAAACTAGGTATTGCATATTTCCAGTAATGAAATTATGATTTTTCCCATAGGTAAAAAAAAGAGCCAATCCTATGAGAAGATGTGGGGAAAAAAAGAGCCAATCCTATGAAAAGATGCATAGAAATCTTTTGAAAAAAAAAAAAAAAAATCATAATTTTACAGCATTATGAGAGTATCTATCACCACATGTCCAAAATATGACCATCAAAATATTATTGACTTCTTGTACATAATAGTCACAAGGATTACATCAGATCAACTTTGTATAAAAAGTCACATATCTGTCCTATACAACCTTCCTAAAATTCAAAAAATATGTCAAAAATAGCAAGAAATATGACAATGTAGAGATGGTATCAACCAAAAGTTCTATACTATTCCAAAATATGCTTCAAAAGTAGTTGAGTGAAAATCAAAGGAATGGCCTTGAGTCATATTTGGATAGACAACCCTCTTTATGTGCTTGTATGTTTCAGAAGCATGTGTGCCATCTGGGTCCCATTTTTTGACATTACATCTGTTGTCATGTTTCATTCCTTGTAAACATGTTTGAAAGAGATTTCAGAAAATTTAATTTAATTTTCGTAACCTCCTCAAAAATAGACTACAAAATGAAATTTTGCATGTTTGAAACTCCCACTAGCAGCCTAGACCAAATAATGAAAATCTTTGTTATAAGAAAAAACTTCTACAACCCATTGCTACAAATATTCAGTCAATCCTCACAACTATAGAGTAGGAAAAATAATCCCTGATGTTTAGCCAAGCAGTGCAAACAAGTTGGCATCTTAGCCAATACGAAGGTGACATTAGCTTCATTGATGCATTTTCCTGTGGGCCACATATAATGCCTTCGGTATCAAAAGAGTCTTATTTTTATTTTTAAATATATTCAGTTATAGGTTCCATATTCTAAACTATAGAACTTATGAATAAAAAATTAGAAGTGAAAGTATTTCATAATGTAATATGAACTTTTTGCATCATTGTACAACATTGCATAAAGAAGATATAAGTCTGTATGAAGTTTAACGTTTTTACTTCGAGGAGCTGCAATGAGAATAATGGATGGTAAATTTTGCAGCTTCTGAAGGAGTAAACAGTAAGCAACTACTATGAATCAAACCCATATGTTTACAAGAATACTGAGATTTGTAAACCTAATATGTAGAGTTTATAATAGGCAATGTGTTTACTGTTAAACATATTGTAACCTCAACAGTCTGACTGTACACTGCCAGCTGTACTGGACAACTGTACTTTCTATTTTTGTCTTGCTTGAGCCTATTTAGCTCAGTTATCTCCCATTGCATTGTAACTTCTTCATTATCTTCAGTTCTTCTTACATTCTAATATACTGTTTTCTGTTCTATCTTTCTCTCTGCATTTCTTGCCTCACAATTTATCATGGTATCAGAGCTTCAACAGTAAGCCTCTTCACACAGTCCGGAGAGAAACACGATCCTCACAACGCAGAGCTTACACGGATCTCGAGAAGCATTTGAAACAGTCTTTTTCACAAGGATTGGAGAGTTGTTCGTCATACTCTCAAAACATCCTCACAGGAAAATTCCACGAGGAAGCAGACCGTCATACGCTCAAATATCGGCGTAGGAAGCTTGCAGAGGAAGTAGAGTGTACAACGCTTGGAAGATCGAGGAAGAAGAGATCAAGAAAGAAGAAACTTTAAAGATTCTTGTAATATTTTCAAGAATCGTCAAAGATTGACGAAGAAGAGCTACAGGAGGCGAGAACTCTTGAAGAATTCGAAGAATTCGCTCAAAATCTTTAAAGATTGCTGCAGAAGGCAGCATCATTTAAAGTTTTTTGAAATTCGCTTAAATCTATCAAAGATTGCAGCAGAGAACAAAAAACTCGTGAAATTCTTTCAAATCTTTGAAAGATTCACGAATCTTTCTTCTACAGAAGTAAAGAATGTGTCTCAGGTGCAAAGAACCGCCATTAAAGCTGTAAGATTCGTTCTGTGAACACATCCGAAGCGGGAAACCAGTTCAGAAGGGACGAGGAGAGCGCGGAAAAGGAGAAAGAAATTCAGTCGTTAGATCTTGCGCAGAGGACCGACAGTCGTTAGATCAGCGAGAAGGTGCACGAGGTTTAATCCTCTGGAGTGCACAGGAGTAATTCTGACTTGTGAAGTCACAAAATCCTGACGTCATCTAGACCGTCCATCAAGAGACACGTGGCGAGATCTCGACATTTCGCTAACTCGCAAGGTGTAAATGTCAGAAGACAAGTCGTGAGAATTCGCAAATCGTGAAATCACGAGTCATTCTAGACCATTGGATTGAGAAAGATCATGAGTCGTCGATCTTATCCCATCGCAAAATCGAGAATCGTGAGTTGGACGAGCAAAGGTTCTTTGCACTCCAAAACTTCGATACACGAAATCTCAAAAGGATTGTGAGCCGTCCATCTCAGAGGACAGGTGGTGAAAGATCCAAGCCATCACTCCATCGCCATTTCAGAGTTCGGGATATCGGAGGTCTCGTTGACAAAAGACACTCCACAGCGAAAGTCGTGAAATCACGATTCACGATATAGCAATCAAATCTCAGTCGTCCATCTCAGAGGACAGGTGGCAGCAGATCCAAGTGTCGTCAAATCGGCATATTGGAGTTCGCGGTTTTGAAAGACCATTGCAACACAAGTTCTAAACTCACGAAATCGTGATTCACGAAATAGCGATAAGATCGCAGTCGTCCATTTGTTCGGACACGTGTCGGACATCAAGGAAACCATCGACGTTTTGGCATCCGGGGTTTCAAGTTGACAGAGAAGTTGTGTCAATAGAGCATCGCAAGTCGCGATATCGCGAGGTTGAATCAGGACCATCCATATTGTAAGGATGCGTGGCAAAAATCCGAGGACTCGAGAAAAGTCCCGAAAAGGAAAGGGCCATCGAGACATCGAGATTCAATAAATTGCGAATCCTGAGGACAAGTGATCGGGTTTGTTTGTGGTGAAAACTCTATAAACGATCGGAGCCGTCCATTTTGAGGAGACACGTGGGCGAGATCGGGAGAGTCAATCGGCACACTGGGGTTCGGTATTTCGTAGATCTTGGAGACGAGACGTCCAGAAAATTTCAAATCGTGATATCGCGAGGATAATTCAGGACCTTCCAATATAGAAGGACGCGTGGTGAAGATCAAAGCATTCGGGGAAAGTCCCGAAAGGAAAGTGCCATCGGCAAATCGGAGATCGGGGAATCGAGGAGTCAAAAGAGCTCATCATCAGAAATCTCGAAATATTGATTCGCGATATCTCGATAAGATCTGGACCGTTATATTATCAGAAGATCTGGACCATTGAATTGTCTAAAGGCAATTTTTCGCATTTTGGCGATTTGAAAGACAAAAAAATGGGAAAAGACCGTAGCGCTTTAACACAAGGCACGTGGTCACATTTCAGAGTGACTAAGGCCAATTCAAGGCCGATAATCTCTTTTTGGCCATCGAAAAATCAGCGTTTCGGTGATCGGAGGTAAATATGAAATTTTTTCCTCTGTTTTTTTCCGCAAATTTTTTTTATGGTGTCGTCTAGCAGTTTAGGACCAACTCAGGGTCCGATTCTTCTGGAAAAGAATTATGAGTTTTGCTCTCTTCGAATGAGGTCATTCTTGCAAGCACAAGAGTGCTGGGAGCCAGTGGATCTTGGATATGTGGAGCCAGATCCAGCAGCCCTTGCTGCCATGAAAAATCCATAGAGAACTGCTCAGGCAACCCTGAGGAACAAAGAAAACAAAGCTAAGTTTTGGATTCAAAATTATGTGGATGACTCGATTTTTTCGAAAATCACAGGCGCTGGTACTTCAAAACAGGCCTGGGACATTCTTAAATCTTCCTACCAAGGAAATGACAAGGTCAAAATAGTTAAACTGCAGACCTTGACGACACAATTCGAGACTCTAAGGATGATAGAGTCTGGAAATGTGGATCAATTCATGACCAGAGTCATGGGAATCGTGAACCAGATCATATTGACTTGCGAAGACATCACTGATCAATGAATTGTTGAGAAAATTCTCAGAAGTTTACCAAAGAAATTTGAAATGGTTGTTACAACAATCCTTGAATCCAAGGATCTGTCAATATTTTCAACAGAATAATTAATTGGTTCTCTGGTGACACATGAGACCAGACTGCATCTCACAGATGAGTCAATCTCAAATTCTTTCAAGACTCATTTCTCCTTCAGCAAAGGAGGAGGCAGAGGAAGAAGTAGAGGTCACCAAGGAAGAGGGAGCAATCAAAATAACTCTCACTCCAGTGGAGGTAATAGACAACAGTATCCGAATCAAAATTTTCAAGGTCAAAGGCAACAACAACAAAATCAACATTAGAATTTCCAGCCTCAAAGAGGCAGAGGGAGAAGGTTAAATGACAAATCAAGCATACAATGCTATTACTGCAAAAAGTATGGACACTATGAATCTGAATGCAGGAAGAAGCAAGCAGATCAACTCTCAGGCAGAGCACATGTGTCAAATCACATGGGAGAAACCTTAGGAGGTATGTTTCTCTCATACCACAAGACTAAAGAACAACCTAAAGATCTCTGGTTACTGGACAGTGGATGCAGCCATCACATGACAGGTAACAAAGAATTACTTTCATGCATTGATTCTTCAATCTCATCTGATATTACACTTGGAAATGATTACTTAGTCAAGGTTCAAGGAAAAGGAACTGTTCCTATTCTTACTAAACAGAATGTAAAGAAAGACATAAACAATGTCTATCATGTTCTAGATTTGAAACATAATTTTCTAAGTGTAGGACAACTCATTGAACATGGCTATAAGGTACTTTTTGAGGGAACATCTTGCAAAATATATGACAAATACCCCAATAGAAAATTGATTTTTGAAATCCATATGACTCCAAATAGGATGTTTCCCCTTACCCTTAGAACTGCAAATCTGAGTCAACCATATGCACAGAGTGCATCAACCCTGAATGAAACTATGGTTTGGCATACAAGATTTGGACATCTACCATTTCAGAGTCTAAGTATTCTTCAGAAGAACTCCATGGTCAAAGGTTTACTATCTTTAAAGAGAAAATTCTCCCATGTGAGTCTTGCATACTTGGAAAACATAAGAGAACTAGTTTTCCACAGTCTTCCCATCAAGCCAAACAACATCTTGAACTTGTTCACACTGACCTATGTGGACCAATGCAAACAGAGTCAATAGGTGGTAGTTTTTACTTTTTAACGTTTATTGATGATTTCAACAAAAAAATATGGATCTATTTTCTCAGACACAAGTCTGAAACTTTTGCAAAATTCAAAGAATTCAAGGCAGAAGCTGAAAAACAGAGTGGAAAATATCTCAAAACACTCAGGTCAGATGGAGGAGGAGAATACAACTCCATAGAATTTGCAAATTTCTGCAAATCTCAAGGCATCATCATGCAAACAACAGCCAGATATACTCCACAACAGAATGGAGTGGCTGAAAGGAAAAATCAGACAATAATGAATATGGCCAAAACAGTTCTTAAAGAGAAAAGTCTGTCAAATATTTTTTGGGCTGAAGCAGTAGCATGCTCAGTTTATCTCTTGAATAGATCACCAACAAGTCTAAAGATGAAAGTTCCCCAAGAAGCATGGAGTGGAACAAAGCTCAATGTAGCACATCTAAGGACATTCGGATGCATAGCGTATGCTCACATACCCTCTGAATTAAGGAAAAAACTTGATGATAGAAGTGAGAAATGTATTTTCACTGGATATAGTGAAATATCTAAAGATTACAGGCTTTACAATCCAATCACCAAGAAATTAATTCTCAGTAGAGATGTAAAATTTATGGAAAATCAATTCTGGAATGATTCAGAAAATCAACAAATGAACAGTCAAAATCCATTGCTACCAAGTTCTGAAAACACAAAAAATTTAGAACAGCAAGTACCTCATAATATTCTTCCAAGATTGCAGGTACAAAGACAACCTGAAAATTCTCAGGATAACTCAACTTCCAGCAAAGAATCATTCTCTGAACCACAGAATCAGAGAACTCGAAGTTTGAGAGAAATCCATCAGCAGTTGGATGACTTTGAACATCATAATCTTTTTTCTTTAATGTCATGTCAACCT
>JASDQU010097484.1:2352-17212 GCA_032191745.1 Picea mariana | reverse complement strand
ATTCTCAACTTAACCAATCAATTAGTGAGATGACAGTCACATGCAGATTGAATAAGCATCAATAAAGAACATTCACTCATAACATATCATAGAACAGAAAAGAAAAAGTCTGACAACACAACTGAAGGAAGCTTGCAATGTTTCGTATATTAAGAATAAGTCTCTCTTACAGTAGTAGCATGTAGAACCCAAAATCGAACCCTTGGTTCATCTTCTATTCTAAGATTTATAGCATTACAAAGTAGTTCTAAGATTCTAAAAACAAGGATCAAATATACTAAAAATAGTAACTCAAAATTCAGTTGCAAACGAAGTGGGATGCTTCCCCAAAATGAGGCCAATCCCAGATTTTTCTCTGTTGATGGTTGGTGTTGTGTAGAACATCCTCCCAAGGCTAAATGATAACTTTCAAATAGAGACCAAGTCGAATTTGTTGATGTGGTAAGGTGTCCTGATTTTCTGTCTTAATTAAATATGTCCATAAACCTTTGAAACATCTCCTTTCTCCACCATTTGTCAAAAATAATTGTTGTGCTAGACTTGATAATTCATTAGACATTCATTCGAAAATATCTTGAATCTTTTCAACTCAAAAATCCTTGATCTGTGTAAAAACTCGTCCATTCTGGACACATAAGCTTTCGGTGGTTATCTAGGAAAGTTTCTGGGTGAGTTATCTACCGAAATCACCTCTTTCAATGGTTAATGAACAGTCGTCATGTTCGCCTAAACCACCGAAAGTTAAACTTTGAAGAAATTTCAAAATTGCCAAAAAGTTTACCTTAAGTCCTCTCTGATGCTTAGGATTTCTTAGATGTTGCAGCCCTGGTTTGTGCAGACCTATGAACTTCTGCTGGCTATGTAGGGCGCTCTGGTGTATCCATTATAGTGGTGGCTAAATTAGCCAAGGTGTCCAACCCAGTTTGATCCTCTTCTGGTGATTTAAATTCCTTTAACTTGAGCCTCAGAATCCTGAGCTACCTATATAGTTTCATATTTTCTCTGATCAAAACTCTGTTTCTATCTTTGATTTTGTCATGTTTTTCTTTAAGAGTTTGATTCATTTTGAACAGTTCAGCATTTCTCTCAGTGAGGTCTGTGTTGGCTTTTTTGATTACCCTCTCTAGAACTTCCATCTCATAAATCTCTTGTAGGAGCTTGTTGATTTTCTTTGTTCTGCCTTTCTTAGGCTTGCTTGAGGAGGCTTCTACTTTTGGTTGCTTATGGGTCTCTAGAAGACTTGATGAAGGTAGATTTGAATGAGAACCTATATCCTGTTTGATCTCCAAGTTATCTTGTGTCTTTGCCACCTCCTGCTCTGATTCAGAGTCACTATAAGGTAGATTTAGAAGGTTTTTTCCTGTGGCAGGGTTTTTAGATTGTTTATCTTCAAACTGTAATTTCCTCTTGATTCCTCCCTTCTAGCTAGGGGATGCTTTTATAGGATCTCTGGGTATTGAGATTCCTTTCCTTTTCCTGTGACTACTCTTGGGAGTAGGAGATTTTATGCCTCTAGCCTTCTTAGCTTCTGTCTCTGGAGGTCTTTCTGTTTGAAACCCATTCCAAAACAAAAAGAAACCCCACTCAATTTGTTTCCTCTGCAGAGCTTCTCTCACAAGAAGGGTAATCAGCCCCTGATGTGATAATCTGTTTACAACTTTAGCAGGCTGGGCTTTCACCTGTCTTGCCATCTTAGTCAGGGTTTCATGAAAGAAGTAAGGCATGTTTATGTGTCCTCTGCCTGTGAAATGATTCAACAGTTTAAAATGGTAATACATTACCCTGTTGTAGCGGCCCTCACAAGTGATATACACCAAAATTGCCTTAAGCAGGGACTACCACTTTGGTTCCAGATAGGACATGGGAATATCCTTCTTCCAAGTCAAAGCTTTATGCACTAGTAACAAATATGACCTGAATTCAACGTTTGATGGCGAGGTGGTTTTAAACCAACATTCTCCCGTTCTGGGTAGCCCTGTGCATTCAGAAATGGCTGCTTTGTCGATGATAATTTCCTCCCTGCCCACTTTAGCAATCCTTCCATCATAGGAGAGGGCAAAAGCTTCGGCCACCTGTTGGTGAAATGTTGTCAACTTCTCATAGTATGAAAAAACTCCAGTCTGTCTGAAACACTCTGCCACCTCCGGATGTGCTTCCAAATACCCAATGCCATCCACCTCGGATCTCAAAACAGGACTTGCTTTCGACATGGGTCGATGTTGACTGTGCCTGAAATTGTGGGAAACAAGACGTTCGGGAGACACAGACTCTGGAAACTATGAACATAGCAAAATATTTTATGGAAAAGCGGTGAAACAGGATGACACAAACCAAGTTCGGAAAACTAACACAGTTTTGGATGACCGTTTGCCTGAGAATATGCCGAAACTTTAAATTTTCGGAGACATTTGTATTTTTGAACTGAAGGATAATAGATTCCAAAAATTTACCTGATAACCCGACCAGGCTTACTTGACTCGGAAGTGCTTGCTGGACTTAATGACACTTCGACCAGCCTCAGAGAACGCGAGATCGGGGTTCTTAAAAAAAATACGATTTACTAATGAAATCACGAGCTTATAGTTATCTTCAGCTATCTCCGGGATTCATAATAACTCATCATAGTTTCAAATGCAGAAATGACTAGATCATGATGGTTAACGTACTTGTAACTGAAATGGAGGGTAGCTCTATGCGATCATACCTACCAATCACCGCCCTGTGTGGGTTTGAAATGACCAATTCGGTTGATAAGACACGGGGGGTTCAAACCTTTCGGATGGATGCCACAAACGTGTATCATCTCCCACATGGTGAGCTTTCGGCAGTTGTGTTTATAATCATTGCGCCAATCTTTGACAGCTGGCTCATGCGAAAGCACGAGCTTTCATGTTTCCCGTTCACAAACTTTCGGTGGTTACTTTCCTTCTACTTCGACCCCTTAACTGCGGAAAATGAAGACTTTCGGTGGTTAATGAGCACATTGGAGGCTCGCCTAGACCACTGAAACCTGCTATTTTGCCTTTTTCTTGACCGAGCCAAAATCAACATTTCTTTTGAGCTTGTTTTGAAAATACAGACTCTCTAATCTACTTGTAGAAATTTAGAAATCAAATTTAGATCACAACCTATCACCTAAAAAACAAATAAAATCCACCAATTTATTTGAGGAGTTAACACTCGTAACCCCAATTGTGGTGTAAAGGGTACAGGTCAGCCTCACCATATGTGAAAGATAATTAATGTTTATTGTTATAATAAATTATTTTCTGAGTTATTGAGTGTTAAATTATGCAAATTAATTATTTTATTTTCTTCAATACTTTGATTCCAATTTAATATATTTCAACAATTCCAAATCATAATCAAATAGCAATAATTATGTAGATAAGTAAACATGCATATCAACAACACATATACCCTGGGGAAACCCTGTACAGGGAGAAAAATCCAAACAAACAATATTCCTTTATTGCATTAATAATGTAAGATCTCTTACAAATATCCACCATGAATGTTCTTCTCTCAAAGAGCTTGCCAAGATGACTCTAACCTGACAAAGACTTACAAGGCCTTGTTGAAATACACCTTTGATATGTTGCCTCTTTATCACTGATGTGCTCTATTGCTTCACCCTCAACTTGCATATGAAAACTATTTCAAAACTGTGTTGAAGAGAGGGTTCGACCTCTTCTTATATAGGCTGAAGAGGGGAAGAGGGGAAGCTCGAAATAGTAACCTGATTGCATACATCAAACATAACTCAGTTTCATGCTTTAGTTCAAACTTAGAGCTAGACTTGAGATTGGTTACAACTCATCTTTACACTTTAGTTCAAACTTAGAACTAGACTTGAGATTGGTTACAACTCAGCATTACACTTTAGTTCGAACTTAGAACTAGACTTGAGACTGACATGCTTTAGTTCGAACTTAGAACTAGACTTAAGACTTTAGTTGCAACTCAACATTACACTTTAGTTCTAAAGTAGAACTAGACTCGAGACTTTAGTTGCAACTCAACATTACACTTTAGTTCTAAAATAGAACTAGACTCGAGACTTTAGTTGCAACTCAACATTACACTTTAGTTCTAAAATAGAACTAGACTCAAGACTTTAGTTGCAACTCAACATTACTAAAATAGAACTAGACTCAAGACTTTAGTTGCAACTCAGCATTACACTTTAGTTATAACATAGAAATAGACTCAAGACTTTAGTTACAACTCTTGACAAGGAAATTCAAAATTCTCTTCATGGTGGATAATGTTTACACGTGCCAACGCACTAGATCAATACAATTACATAATTTGCAATATTAGGAATATCATTTGTTTCTAGCTCATAGGAATTTTATATTCAACCTAACTTTTGCTAAATGCCTTGACTTTTGCTCATGGTTCACAAGGTTTGACTAGGCTCACAGAGGTTATATTTTCCCCCTGACTTATGCACTAGTCTGTCTATGCTCACAGAGGTTGTACATTCCCCCTATATTTTTCACTAGACTGTCTATGCTCACAGAGGTTGTACGTTCCCCCTAACTTTTTCATTAGACTCACATAGCATCTCGTTCATCCTAAATTTTGGTTTCACTCACAGAGGTTGTACATTCCCCCTGGCTTTTGTCAATACCTCACAAGACTGGTTGATTCTCCAAATCTCCCTGGCTAGCCTCAGGGTGTCCCATATGGCCTCTCATTGGAGAATGGTTGTCAATGCTGCCAAATTTAACATTGAGGTCTACCTTTTTGTACCAATAGACACACCTATTGATGTGTATGGTCTAGTATAAGTAAAGGTGATTTCCCATTGAGGAAACACACAAGTCACTTTTCATTTGAAAATTTCATCAAGTGCATTTCTATGGTTGAAGTGTGCACCTCTCTTGGGCGCAAGTTTCAAGGTTGTAGAAGCACCCTCTTGTGTTCTTTAGGGTTTTATGGTTAGGGGATCTTCTCTTGAGAATATAACAAATGATTGATGGGTTTTCTTCCCTTGAGTAGAAGGTTTTCCCAAGATATTTCTTGTGTTCTTGTGCATGGTACTTCTTCTTGTGATCTTGGTTATTGCATCACTTGTAAATTGTGTAGCTGCATTTGTTTATTGTTCAAGTAAATGGTAAAAGAGAATAAACCTCATACTTGAACCCAGCATAGTGAAAATTCAATAGGTAGCAGATAATGGATTTGGATTATATCCCTTGTGTTTCAATTTTCAGTGGGACGATTATATTTTGATTCCATGCCCCAATGGACAGGATTTGGTATTACAGGTTTTTCTTGATCAGTTTACAGGGCCTCTTCTTCTTCCACACAATTACAGGGGTATTCTTGGTACATCTTACAGATTTCTCACAAAGAATCAGTTTAGTTTTATGGACACTGAGATTCTTATGGTTCTCGACATCCCACAGGGGGATCCCATCCCCTTCATTCGCCATTGTTAACCCTAGGTTTTCACCCTTGAAAATATTGAGGGTTAAGAGCCAACATGCACTATTTTGGTTGGGAGTCTAAGATTCTCCCAGAGTTTAGTATTTATGGTTAACAGAGGTTGGTTCCTACGCAAGACATGTATATGATCGATACATGGTTGTTTGGATCAAAGTTAGAGTTGGCTTGGTTTCCATGCATTTTGAGAGATGTATACATGCAGCAGGTGGTGATAATTTTTACAAGATACAGTTTGAGTGGGTCTCTTAATAGTCTGGAGTAGTTCTGAGCATACAGTATGAGTCCTTGCATGATTCTAGGCCTGATGACACTTTTTCTAGCGACGTGCAAGAACTTTATATTTTTAGCAGGTTTTTCTCCAAGACCCAGATTTAGATTCTGAGCATGCAGTATTGATCCTTGAGATATCCAGAGTCTTTTGGATCTTTTCCGGGATGATGTGGAACAATTTACTATTTTTAGCAGGTTGAACACCAAGGCTTGGATGTCAGTTCTGATCGCATATTTGGATCCCTTGCAGAAAGATGAGATTAATGAGTATAAATTCAAGGGAATTCAGATGAATTTCTATTTTTAGCAGTATATATTTTTAAACAGTGACATGTGGCAGTGTTCTCCCAGTCATCCTGGGTGATGTGGAAAATTTTCTAAAATTTAGGAACTAGATTATATTTTTAGAAATGACTATTTTTAGCAGGTATAGTCATCATCCATGCAGTGCCAAGTGGCACCCTCACAGGTCAACATGTGGCATATCTACATAGTGATTTGGCATACACTTAGGCAGGGGGCGCATATTTCCAAGACTTGAGCATAAATAAATAATTAATTGAGAAAAGGAAGTCACATAACTAGGCCTAAATTTAGCCATATATTCCTCTGTATAATCACCCCTTCACTTGCTATGCATCTATTGATATTATGGTACTTGCGGGAGGTATTAACATCCATATGTAACCTTTGACTAGAATAGAATATTCTGAAAGCAAGAGAAACCCTAAACAGATGTGTAAAAACCCTAGAAGACAAGTCAGCTCAGTAGAATAAATATTAAAGGATTACCCTCCAAAAAGAGAAGTCGGCCTAGACAAGTGACAAGAAGGACTATAAATAGAAGGCGCTTGAGCTCATTTGTACACTCACTTCACTCACTCTCTCAAGTATAGTGCAAGTCTGGAGCTGTAGCTGCAAGAAAGGAAGGGGCATATTTTGGGTGATTCTTGTTCTCTCTCTAGCGTTATCTAGCATAAGATATGCGCCCTACCCTCTAGTATCTCTTGGTGGAATTCTTGGTGACATTCTTGGTGGTATTATGATATTCTTGGTGGTATTCTTGGTGGTAGCCTAAGAAGTGCAATTGCAAGTGCTGCGACTGAGTATTGTTCGTGTTATGTGGTTGTGGAGACAATCTCTCTTGTGCGCTACCCTTGGAGGAGGTGCACTAGGCCGATCCGTACATAGGTGTTGTCTGATGCGTTACCACTCGAAGGGGTACCAACAGGGGTTACAAGGGTGGCCAACGGATGTGCGCTTAAGAACCACTTGTATTTCATGCATGTATGAATCCCTCAACCGCAGGTTTATGCGCGTAATGATAGATCTCTGTGGCTTAAAGACGTCGGAATACGTCTCTACCCTGAAGAAAAAAAATTCCCACAATTTCTGCCAAGGAAAGTACTCTGATACCACTTGTAATATACGAGATATAAAAAGTATGCAGAACAGAAATAAAATGCTAGAAATGGTAGAATATCAGCAATATAACCAGCATAATCTCCACAATAACACAGAAATGATATAAGAACAACGACAGAAATAGCACTTTGATTCAAAAAGCAATGTTCACAGGCCTCTTCGAGGGGGAAAGCTCCAGTCGAGCAGTGCTTTGTTACAATAATCTCCAAGCTAGGGTTTTCATACCCTCGACCCTTATTTACACTAAATATGTCGATCAAGAGAAGCATCTAGAGGAAGATCCTTCTAGAAGCGAAAGCTTCCATTAGGTCTTCTTACATCCTCCTTATTCTATTTTATTGAAAGGCCTTATTAATATTGACCTTTATTACATCTGAATATATTGATCTACCTATGTGCGGGTTAGGACCCTAACAGAAACCCATGTATGCAGATTAAAGAAGGCCTTGTATGGACCCAAGCAAGCTCCAAGAGCTTGGTATGCAAGAATTGTCAGTTACTTGACAAGACTTGGATTTTTCAAGAGCTATGCTAATCCAAACCTTTATTACAAGGTTGTGAATGATGCACATGTGATCCTACTACTATATGTTGATGATTTGTTTCTAACAAGTGTAGAGCCTCTCATTATTCAATGTAAGAGGGAGTTAGTCTATGAATTCAATATGAAGGATCTTGGTCTCATGCATTATTATTTGGGACTAGAAGTATGGCAAAAGCGTGGTGAAATCTTCCTAGAGAAAGGGAAGTATGTTGTAAAGATCCTTCAAAAGTTTGGGATGATGGATTGAAAATCCATGGAAACTCCCATGGTGACAGATCTGAAGAAGATGATATACTCTTATTCTAATCCAGTAGAATCGTTCTTATACTGATAGTTTATTGGCTCATTGATGTATTTGGTTAATACTTGGTCGGACATTTGTTTTGTTGTGAACACGTTGATCCAATTTCAGGTGGAACCTAGACATGAGCATTAGATAGCTGCAAAGCACATTTTGAGATATATTTATGGGACACTAAATTATGGTTTGAGATATGCCTCAAATAGTGACATACAACTGCATGGATTTATTGATTGGTCAGGGAGTGCAGATGACAAAAAGAGTACTTATGGTATATGTTTCAGTTTGGGCTATGCAATGATATCATGGGCTAGCAGGAAACAAAAATTTGTTGCACTCAACACTACAAAAGAAGAGTATATTGCAGCTTGTGATGCTTGTACGAAAGTAGTATGGCTTTGTAAGATGATTTATGGACTATTTGATCAGGTGTCGTTGAACACACCGCCCACACTAAGAGAGGGGGGGGGGTGAATTAGTGTGTGGACTTTTCTAACTTTTCTTCTTATTACAAGTTAGCAGTTAAAATATATTTGAACAAATTAAGAACAATCAAATCATAATCACAATGGACACAGAAGATACCAGATGTTTCTATATAATTTATATGAATATATGTGAATATAATAATAAGGATTTTCCCAGCACCAACTAATTTTTTTCAGCACCAACTCCTCGGAGAGCACCAGCTCTCAGGCAAGACCCAGCTTGTTGATAAAACACAGTCTATCCAACTAGAGTTCAACCAACTCTAGCAGTAGTGATTCATTAATGAATCAATTATGTTTCATGATCAGAGGTATACAATCAACGCTCATCACGATAATTCATCCTCTATCTAAAATTTGCATCTTTTTCGCTTTATCTTTCGTCTGATATCTGTGCCTTCTTCACTTTGTCTTTCCTTTGATATTCGTGCCTTCTTTCACTTCTTCTTTTAGATATTGGTATGGGCCTCAGGTCCGTATCCCCTTCATTTTTCTTGCAAGCCGCTCTTTCTTAGCAAGCCTATCTTTTCACAAGCCCGTATTCTTCTTCCTCAAGCACACCTTTCGGTGAACCAATCATGGTTTTATTTATAGTGGATTATGCTCAAAACTTGTTTAAGTTATTGAGCCAACTTGTGCAACAAGTTATAACTAACTTGTTTATTTACAACGACTTCTGGGACCACCAGAGATCATTGTTTCAGGCCTTCAACCTTAAACTTGGCATCCCCTTCACTTTCGTAAATCGATCACAGGTATGGATCGATTTTCCTCCATCTCTGTGTAAACAAAAATAGGCACTTCCTTCAAACCATGTCCATATGATCATAGGCGTAGAACCAAGGGCTTATCAATTTAAGCGATGCATTACATTCTCCCTTTTTAAATCTCTTTATCATATGACCAACGGTAGTGACCTCACGAGAGGTGAGACGAGCGCTTGAGGACTTGTCACATCAACAGTCACGATCCAATCCTCTAATGAAATGGATGGCTGATGGAACTTCGAGACTTCGCCCTTCGGGTCTTCGTGACTTCCAACCTTTCAAATCTTCTGAATACAATATCGATGAATAGATCGGGTGGTTCACATTATATCTCGGAACCAAATCAATGGTTATATTTGATCCTTACATCCATCCCTCATTGCTTAATCCAACGACCAGGACTTAATCAAACAATGAGATGGATGGCCACCTTTTACTCAAAAACTTCATCTATTATGCATACGCTATCCTTCCACTGTATTTTGATCAATGGTTGAGAATGAAACCAAACATTAGATCGACGGTCGATGTCTCCTTCAGGTCTCAGAACTTCGGAGATTTCGAGTCTCAACCCCTTCTTTCCTCCGTAAATCAATCTTCCAGAGCTGTCAATCCACTGACACGTGTCCCTTTCTCAATCAATGGTCGAGATCCTTTCACATCTTGGGGCTTCGAAATTCTCAAGCCTCAACTTTCACTATAGTATTATCAATGGTTGGGAATACTCCCGAAGTGATCTTTCAGATCGGACGACTTATGTCCACTTCGGGACTTCGACATTCGAAACTTCGGTGGTTTCGAATAGACGTAGCTCCATTTTCCTCCGAAGTGATCACCTGTTGTGGTAAGTCATAATACATTGGAGACCACTAGCTATCGGTTAACATTTCCACTTACTCTATCCTTCCACTGAAGTAGATCAACGATTGACAACGCTCCCGAAGTGATCTTCAGATCGGACGTCTCGTGTCCACTTCGGGTCTTCAGCATTCAGGACTTTGGGACTTTGGCCGAGTGTTGGTGATAAAACTCCCGAAGAAAAAACTCTCGGAGTGACGTAACTTACTTGTGTCACTTGATGGCATGTTACGAGCCGAGTAGCTGCCACGTGTCACTTAGATTCGTGATTTGCATGTACCTGAAATGATGATTTCAACTTGACATCTGTCATTCTCTAACTATGCCACGTTTCCTTGCTGACATAGACTATTGATGTGGTCTGTCACAGTTTCTTGCCGACGTCGACGTAGATCTCTCGATGTGACACATGTTCATATCCTTGATCTAACAGTCAAGATAGTATCCGAAGGGTATCTCAGATCGACGGTTGAGAGCGACTTCGGACCTTCGTCCTTCGGGACTTTGGGACTTTTGAAATTCATTTGTGATAAAACTCCCAAAGAAATTCTCCCGTAGTGACGTAACTTTCTTACGTCACTTGTTGACATTGCATGAGCCAATTTCCTCTTTGACACTTGTCTTCATCTGATTATGCCATGTGTTTTTGCCGACGTGGTCTGTTGACGTGGTTTTTCACATGTCTTTGCTGACGTAGTCTGCTGACGTGGTCTGCTACATGTACTTGTAGACGTGGTCTGTTGCGTGTCCTTGCTGACGTGGTTTGCTGACCAACAACCCTGATCCAACGGTCATTGTATGTCCTCGAAATCCAATGGTCCTTATTCATTTCGGATTTCTGGGCTTCGGGTATTTTGAATCTCAAATTGAATTCTTGAGGTGAGATTTCTCTAGAGCGTAACCTCCTCGCAACTTTAGATCCAAAGTGAATGTTGTTGGTTGATCGGGATCTTAGATCGACGGCTCAATCTTTCTCCGATGCAGTTGTGATAGCTTATCCTGTCATTCCACTTAGAATTATCCAATGACTGATGGAAATTCACACAAATGAGATCTTAAATCTTATATCACTTATCATGTCCTTACACTCGAAAATGATCTGACAGCTGAAGGGAATTCGGGTTTGATCCGACGGTTGACAGGTATTCGGATAATCAAACTTTCATCCCTTTTAGCTTATCTCGTCCTTCCACTAAAATGTGATCCAACAATCGTGAGGACACGCGAAGCAGATCAACGGTCAACAATGATTGCAGAACCACAACTTGCGAGTGATTTAACTCATAACCCAAACTCCGCAATTGGAAGTTGTGCGTTGTTGGTGAGTCAACAACAATCGTTGATCTTCGAAGCTATAAGATCAGACAATCCTGACTAATTGCAGGATTGGAACAAGCATGATATTTAATTCTCCTTTCAATCTCCGCAATCTATCCCTGCCATAGATTTGGCGATTGCACATACGACGGTCACGATTTAATCTGAATTAAATTGGTTGTTAGTTGGATCAACCGCAGTTGTAGATATTTGAAGCTATGTGATCTAACAATCTAGACAGATTGCGAGATTGTAACTGGCGAGTAGTTTAATTATGCTTTCGCTCTCCGCAAATTATCCCTGTCGTTGATCTGGCTTGTTGATCCAAYGATCACGATCCTTCAACGGTCCTCAAGCCCACGATCACTCATATGACCGATGTCTGTTATATTTATACAATCAACATGGTCAACCTTGATTGGACGACTGTTGAGGCTTCTTCATTCTGATCAGACAACTGTTGAGGCTTCTCGTTCTGAGTGTACGCTTTTTCTGTGCATTGGTCGACTTCTCAATTTTCCACTGATCCCGATGACACTTCTGCAATGCGCTCTTCCTTCGCTAACTCTCATGATCTTTAATAATTTTTTGTGAATTCTTTTATGCATTGATAATCAGTCGCTAATTCTCCTGAGATTTGATCATAGGAACATTGTTGATCCTATCGCGATCAACAATAATCACAAATTTCTTCATCATGTTTGCTTCTTCTGCTACCTGATATGCTGTACAATGTGCTCTTCCTTCTGAGCTTTGATCTTCATATTGTTCACTCCTCCCATTCGCTCCTCCTCCTGAGCTTGCACTTTTGATCTCTGCATATTGTTTGACATCTTCTGCTAACTGATATACTGTTGACATCAATGACAATATGTCCAACAATCTCCCCCTTTGTCATTGAGGGAAACACACTAACTTCATATACAAAACTCCCCCTGTGATGATGCTTTCCTCTTATGAAATTTCTCTCCCCGTTTGACATCAATGACAAAGGCTTTTTCCTCCTGTAGTAAAGCTCTACATGTTACTGACCAGAATCTGAGCTTGGGTAACTCTTCCTGGAATCATGTTATGTCTGCTATAACTAAATGACTCCCCCTGTCAGTATGCTCTCTCTTTGCTTTTGACTACTCTCCCCCTTTGTTTTTGAAAAGGCAGTTCTTCATGACAAGGTTTCTTCCCCTGTTAACTAACTTCTTATCTCAGTTGTTTGGGATTTTTGAGTTTGAAATGAATAGTCTTCTTAATACAAATTTTTGTAGTCATCGATTCTTTTTAAGACTTAATCTAATTACTTTCTTATTTACTAACCAAAACTTCCCTGGAGTTTTTACTAACTGTTCTCCCCCTTTGTTTCTAAAAGAGTAGTTTCTTCTGATAGGGTTTCTCCTCTTGTTATCTCTACAGGATGTCATGTACCTCATTTTGTACATCAGAATGTTGCTTCTGCGGATGTCGCTGTCCTACTAGAACAGTGCGCAATTGTAGCTCATCTTATTCAAACAACTCTTGGATCTGCCCATTGATTCTCATTGATCTCTAACCAGATGTATCCATCTTTATCCAAGATGCTTCTTTACTGTACATTGCTCTAAAGTTGTTTGAGACAACTTTATACTATTTTTGTCACATGACTACAATTCTTTTTGCAACAATCAACTCCACTCCTGTTCACTTGTTCAATCTTTTCTATCCACATCTATGAGTGTCCTGGTTTCTTAAACTTTGTTCTTTGATCTTCTGTTATTGCAACTTCATTTTTCTTCCATGTTTCATTTACTCCTTTTGTCGTACTGTTATTGCAACTTTGTTTTCTTGAGTTCCAACAGTGATAGGCTTTGTGGCCATATCCATCACAACTATAGCATCTCATAGTGTAACAATATGCAACAATATGTCCAACATGATTGCAGTTCCAACATCTTATATTGTTGTTGAACCTACCAATTTGTTTTCTTTCATGATGCCTACAATCCAAGGCTTTATGACCATATCCATTACAAGAAAATCAATAACCGTTAAAAACACTCTCATACCTTCTTTGATTATCCATGAAGGTGTCTCTCTTCTAAACTTGCTTTGAGCTATATGAGTAGCTTTTGGATGTCTTCCTTGATCTGATCTTCTAAATTTTGTAGTGTTTCTTTTATTTCTTGAACATGAAGAACCTGAGTCATACCTGCTTTCACTTTTCACAAATGAAGGAGTTGTGTCAGACCTATTTTCACCTTTTACAAATGAAGGACCTACATCAGATTTCTTAGGAGTATTGATCTCTTCCTTGTTGTATCCAAGACCAGATTTGTCATTTGGTGATCTCTGACTATCCAAGATCTCATCCAGGGTCATAGAGTTGTTCAAGAACTTGATTTGGGTGTTTGTCTTCTCAACCTTATTTCTAAGATTCACAACTTCTGCTTCCAACTCATGACAGGATTCTTCCTTTTTGTCCAACTAGTTCCTTACTACCTCCTCTCTCCTTTAGGCTTCTTCAAGTTGGATTTTAAGACTGGCATAGCTTTCCCTTAGTTATTTTAGATCTGTAAGGTTTTTTCTTGGTTCATCTTCCTTCTTTTCTTCTTTTGCTTGACTGATTTCATTTTTCAGTGTCTCGATCTCCTCTTCCTTTGCTTGACTAATTTCATTTTTCAGTGTCTTGATCTCCTCTTCCTTTTCTTTTGTTAGATCAACTACTTTTGTTTTCAATCTTTTGATCTCTTATTCTTTGTTTTCTAACTGAATCTTTTGCTCATATATGATTTCTTCGTTGTCTTTGAGCTTTTCTTTTATTTCCAGGATATGTCTTTGATTGCTAAGCTCATCATCTTCCTTCTTCTTTTCTTTTACTTGATTGATTTCTTTCTTCAGCTTCTCGATATCCTCTTCTTTCTCTTCTAACTGATTGTCCTACTCATATATTATCTTTTCATTGTCCTTGAACATTTCCTTTATTTCCAAGATATGCTTTTGACTCTTTTCAAGAAATTCTTTAGTGTAGTCATGAAGATAGCTATATTCTAAATCATTATGGTCATAGCAGTGTTCACAGAGACTCCAATCAACCTTTTGTTTGGTCTTTGATAGTTCTTCTTCTACTTCTTCCATGAGATAAATACTAACATAACATTCATTTATTGTATCTCAGTCTTCTTCTTTACTTGCAGGGGAGGATTCAATATCAACATTATTGCAATCGAAATATTGTGGAGAGTCTGTACCATTATTGATGACTGAGTCTTCCTCTTCATCCTCGATAGGAATGTCTTATGTGTCTTATCTTTTGATTTGATACATCTCTTCTAGCTTTAGCCATAAATCATTGGCGGATTTGCATAGTCCTATGCTTTCCTTAACTGTATCTGATAATCCATTGAGAATAATCTTCAATGCCACTTCATTGTTATTCCTTGCTTTTCTTTGGACTGTAATTTTG
>JASDQU010097483.1:1153-16188 GCA_032191745.1 Picea mariana | reverse complement strand
AACCAACTTACCCCTATCGATACAAATGGTGCTATACCACCATACACAAAATGGGCTCAGCATCCTATATAGATACAAAAAAATAAACAAATATAGGAGCATTCATGGCACCTCTAGAGCTCCACCACCTGTGCCACTCTTTGGAGGAGGGGGCCAACTAGCTAGGGGTCTCTCAGGTCTCAGAGGCAGTCACCCAGTAATCACCGCCCCTGCTATAGCCACTCTCCGAACCGTGGTCTACCACGTTATCGAAATACTGACAAACTTCTCTAGGACCCCCTCATCTAGGATCCGTGACCACATGCCCTTAGGCACTCCCTGTAGTACCGCCTCCAAGTGGCAACGAATATCCTCAAACTCTCCACCAACCTCCACCAGAGGAGAATATGATGGCCCTGCACCGAGGTCATCAAACTGGCATCGCCTGGCCTCTCTCTCATCATCAGCAGGCCTCACCCCAGTATCATCCTGTCGTCGTCTCTCTCCTGCCCACAACTCTCCCCGTAGAGGTCTCACTGGCCCTTGATGAGCCGATGCTCTAACCAACTCAACCTCGCACCCGCGAGGTCCAACATCTTCACACACAACAAACAAATGGTAGCATCAACATCCATCTATACATAACAAAGATGTTATACTATCTAAAGATCAAACCAACAAAAAGCACATCATACATATGTGGTATAACACCTCTTCTAGGGGTAACACCATCTCAGGATAATCTCGAAAGTCCACCCAAAAATATGGATATCGCAATATAATTTGTGGCATCTGATGCCACACCTGTTCAACCTCGACCGTGAAATAATGGCCACCCTCCCCACAACCGTGATGAACCAGGATCATCTCCGACTACCTTAGTCATGGATCTCGCATGCTAGGTGCACCTAACAACACTTTAGGGTGAAATATCGACACCCTCTCCAAAAACCATGCCACCAAGATAAACCCAAAGGAAAACTCCCTCGAGTCAGTAACACGACACCTGTTAAGCTACCCTACCATCTTGGCATGGAGCATCAATCCCCAGGAAAAATGCTCGCCCACTAGTGCCCTCTCCATGATCCTCAACTGACCTCCATTGATCCGCTGAGTCGTAAGAGACTAGTAAACTCTCACGATCATCGCTTCCACACAATGATGTACAAGGGCGTCCATTTCACCAATGCTCACAATGGAACCAGACATGTAGTTCTCCCTTGAACAATATCTTCAGGCTAAGACAACAAATTTCCCATCCCCTAGTACTATGGGCTCTGCCAGCAATCGAGTTCCCTGAAACAGGAGCCCAATCAGAAAATATACATCCTCCACCACAGTGAAGGTTATCTCCTCACTCCACACCATAAAGAAATTCAGATCCTGACTGCACATCCTAATCAGGAACTACAAAAGATACTCTTGTACCCACACTAGTGAACACTCAAAAAACTTCAACAGCACAAAAGCTGAGAAAGTGTCTCAGATTGTCAGTTCCTCATCCCTCACTGCCTCCCTTAGGCGTGACTAGTCCCTCTCTCTCCAATGAACTGACATCCTCCAAATCATCACCTATATCCACATATATAACACTTTATTAGCCATCACAACCCATAAAAACATCAAAATCTCCAAAAAGATAAGTTTTACACCCTCCATCTTTTCCTCAAAGGCGCGACTATTTTTCCTCATAGGCACGCACTCATGCAGGACTGTTGGCCATACAGAGGCGCATTCATGTGTGTATGTCACCCATATAGGCATGCATTTCATGCGCGCCTATTTTCCCCAATAGGGTACCCCCGTGCGCGGATGTCCGCATTACAGGCACGCACCCATGCACGCAAATTTCTCGATCACCCACACACTGGGGGACCCACACCCACAAATCCCCCTGTACAACCCTGCCCAAAAACATAAACCCTAATTCTATGCAGGAGGATATGACAACTAACCTGATGCTCGTTGATCCTAACTTGGATGCCTTGATCTCCCAAAATCTCCAATTCTCCTCTAAAAACACTCGTCCACTCAATAAGACAATAGGTACAAATGAGGTGGCTTTGTGGGCCCTACAACTATATATAGTCCATTTTTCCAAACTTCCAGACTCAATTCTGGGAGCTTCGGACGCTCGTTTGTCGATTCGTCTTCAGCCATGGGATCATGACTCCATTACCTACACAATTCCATTCCCCGAGCCATTTTCCATCCTCAGCCCCCGGGGGGCATTTTTCTCATCTGACACTCAGGTATGCATGCTTACATTCACATATTATTGAATAGTTGTTATATGATATTTCCTTTCAGATATTGTTCACGTTGGGTATTCGGTTTTCATGTGTGTAGATACTTGATCATCATATGTCAGCAGTATCCCTTCAGGTATATCATCGACACTAGCATGTTGTCATTCCCTCTGAATCTCAAATTGCATCTCCCAGTAACACCCATTGATCTTTGCCTCTAGGATCCCCATGTCCGGCTCTATAGTATTGTCACCTCCACTGCATTTCAGTACTGTCACCTAGTAGGACCCTCCCCCAGATGAGTTGTCCCATTCATAGTCCCCCTTGGCACTTTAACACTCATGTTGTTTTCGCCCCTTAGCAATGGGAGTCTCGAAAGTCTTATGCATCATCAAGAACCAGCCACATACTCCTTCTCCTCATTATGCAAGCTTACCCAATCGACTCCCAGGTTACTTCATCATGGTTCTATTTTAACTACATCCCCACAGTCTCATTAACCATCCATTTTCATCCACCGTCAGTTTTCCCATCTACAGATTGTTCTCCATACATTCCCCTAAATACAAAAACCCACCTATGGGGCCCTCACCCTCCACTTATTTCCCAAAAATATTGCACCATCAGTGGCCAAGCCATATTACATTGGGGCACATGTTTCTGTATCTTCTTAGTCATCCCAACTCACTCTTTATTCTTTCAGTAATTGTACAAAACCTTTTTCCCTGCATTTACATAGCTTTTTGTTGTCTCCTTTAACGACCTCCCATTTTTAGGAAAAGCAACCCTTGTCGCCCTTGGTTGGGGCATTTTTCACTTCCTCTCATCAATGACATTACCCATAAACCCCGAGTATCTTACAGTCCATACACCTTTTTGATCTCCATGTTCGTCCATTTTGTTGCACCTCTGGCACAACTCACCCTCATCTAGTCGTCCCCCTGGCGCTAGATTAAGTTTTACGGTTGATTTCACTTTGTATATCTCCCCAACCAAGGGAAGTCTTGAGTCTCACCGCATCTTAACTTCGTCCATGTATTTCATCAGTTCCTGATCTCATCCACTGGATTTCAGGAAGCCCTTTTCTTCTTGGATTCACGTCTCTCTTTCTGTCGACATCAACACAGTTTCCAGAAGGGTGACAGTATCTTGACTCTCATTACCTTTACAATGAGGAGTCTCGAATGGCACAGGGAAAACCTCCATTGTTATCTATTGTCATTGACCCCCATAACATTCGATTTCAGCACTATCTCATGTTACGATGGGTCTTACTTTACAACTATTGCAATTGTTTTATCTTAGCCGAAGACCTCTGAAATTTGATAGACAATCAATGTCTGCACATTATCGACACTTCTCACAGGTGTCCTTACTATTTTTAGAGTTTGTTCACCATCATAATTGTCCTATGTTATTATCAAACCTCCCTAGAGGACGCTGCAGTTCTCTACGTCCACGCATAACTTCAATTATTGTATTACATCTTTTTACGTTACATGACACGAGCATGGGGCATGCCCGCCTCGTTTGTACACAATTTTATTTTTCCACACCTTCAGAAAGGCTTGGGTCCTACACATTCTCCTCTCCTTCCAATGGGTCTCTCTTTGTGATCTCATGAAAATGGTATATTCAATCTGTTGACATTTCTGTATCTAAACAATATAGTTGATTAATGAGGAAATATTTATAATTAACAGCTGAAAAATAAACTTGTATGTCTATTATAAATTAAATGAATCTATATGATTTTTCTATGTTTAAAAGAAAAAGAAAAAAATAAATTATATAACATGAATCCAAAAAAAATGTAAGTAATTAAATAGGTATATATATATATATAAGTAAAAAGCAAACTACGAATCATGATAATAATTACAGTAACAATATTCCACAAATTTTCTTTAAACACAATTGTATTGGTCATCTAACGAGGATCGGTGAATGACTTTGAAAATGGGTAATGCTAAACCATAAGTAAACGTTACCATTGCCTTTTTCAGAAATCCTTCTGAGGTTGTTTACAAGAAAATGTTCAACTGTCAATTTACATATACTACAAGAACCACAACACTATTTACAAGGTTGGGATATTTAAAACTGTAAGGATCAACCAAACCCTCCAACACAACCAGCTTATCCAAAAGTGCATGTTTCTCCTTTTCTAGGCTTTTCATTTGATTGTCAGTCTTTTTCAACTCAACTTCTATATACTTATGCAACAAGGCTCGATAATTACTAGCAGCTTTAATGAGCAGCAAATATTTTGTAAGATCATTTAAAGGAGATCCAAGGTTTTTAATTTTTTTGGGGGAATTGTCATTCTTTTGTTTCTTGTATATTTAGTGTTTTTTCTTGTCCAATTTCATTGTGTGTTTGAATTTGGTTTATATAGGTTATTTGAGTCAATATTTTACTTGTTTGCTTCTTGGACTTTGATACAATTTCATGTGTCTCTCTATATAAGTTGCTTGAACCAATATTTTACTTGTTCTCTTCTTGTACTTTGATACAACTTCATGTGTTTTTGTCCAATTTCATGGTATTCTTGAAACTAGCTTATGAAAATTCAAGTAGATATTTTATTTTTTCGTGTCTTGAGCTTTAGTATGCCACCATGTGCTTTTTGATGTTCATTCTCATTGTGTACTTGAAACTAGGTTAGAGGGGTTGTTTGATTCAATAGTTTCCTTTTTGCAACCTTGAACTTTGATACATCCCCATATACTTCTTGCTATCTAATATTGTTGTGTTCTTAAAAATGGGATGTTGAAGTTATTGGAGCCAATAATTTCTTTTTTAACAAAATGAACTTTGAGACATTATCAAATGCTTCCCCAATTTCATTGTGTTTTTGAAACTGGGATTCTGAAATTGTTGGAGCCAATAAATATTTTTTTGGCACCTTGAATTTTGGCTATCCAAACTCACCTTGTGCTTGAAATTGGTCTACATCACTTGTTCCAGCCAAAATTTTCCCTCATTGTTTTGGACTTTGATACATCATCATGTTTAGGTATTGTAGTTTTTATAAATCAATTATTTCAAATTGATGTAGAACCCACTGCTACTAGTTTGGTCAAAAAGGTAAATACACCACTCAAAGCATACAAAACATAATGCCCAATATTCTCTAAATATGTCTTTGGAAAAATATTTGTTGTTTTTACATATAGTGGGCCTAATGGTTAAGAACATGTGTTTCCTCACAGGTTCAAATCCAAAAGGGGGTAGGGTATGTATTCAAATCTAGAGGGGGGTCCCTTGTCCCACAAACATAGATTATTATTATTATTATTATTATTATTATTATTATTATTATTATATTGCAAACATCAGATGAAGCATACATATAAAGAAATCTGATTTTGGTAAAAAGTGTACAATAAAGATTATTTATCATTGCTAGAAGAATTAGGCCAATGTAAGTTAACAAATAGATCTACAAATTTTAACTTTCTAGTATGTTATGCTAAATAATTTTGAGAAGTTAATTTGAATGTCTTAGTAACTAGGTAGATCAATGTAACCTCCCAAATCACAAGCAAAACTTACTTAATAAACATAATGTTCCACTTTAACTATCATGGCTTTTAAAACTAACAAATGAGAAAAAAAGAAATTATTGAAAATTCAGAAAATACATTTATGAAGCTATCACAGAATTAACAAGACCAGAAGATCCTAAAAGATCATTAATTCATGTCTGATAATAAACATAATTTCAACTTTATTGATAATGTTCAATGTTCATATTCATCTTCTAATGGTTATCAAAGAGGATGAATAGCATTCATCCTTTAAACATATTTCTAAAAAGGGTGAATTGGAATTCATCCTATAGCAGGATATTCAAAGATGATGAAAAATATCAAGAGCAATAAGGAAAAAAAAACAGAATAAACAATATGATTATTTAGCTTTGGCATATTTTCAAGTATACCATATTCATGGAAAAAAAGAGAAATGTAATTAAAAGTTATTTTATGATAAAAAATGGAACAAATAACACCTTTAAAATGCACAAAAAAATTACAACTACAAAATTCAGTATGCAATAAGAATATTATAAACTACAAATATAGCAGGAATTATAATTTCTGAAACTTAACTTAACCCTCTTAACCATACAAGCATAAAAAAATTATAAATATGAACTCACAGGAAAAACACCACAAAACTTTGGCATAGAATTGGATATCATATGGTATGATTATTCTTAACCATACACACATAAAAATATTATAAATATGAACTCACAAGCAAAACATCATTAACCTTTTGACATAAAATTGGATACCATTTGAATGGTATGATTATGATTGATGTAAAAAAAAATGAATCCTAGACTATTTGGTAAAGCTAACAGAACCTCTTAAAATTGAGTGCTAGATAGATCATATATAACAGAAAGCTTCAATAATTGAAATTTTCAATAATTGAGAAGGGTGTTAAGAGAAAGACCTACCAGAGAAAATAATCTCTGATATTTATTCTTGTTTTGCATGGTAAGAAAGAATGAAGTTGTTTGTGAGTGAACCCCAATATATAATGTAGGTCTCATTAACATTAAATGCACCAAATGAATCCGGTAATGAATCCATACCCGGATGCAATTATTTTATTCAAACCACTACCCTTTACCACTTTCAATAGAAAATTAAATCTTTATGATTTCTATTTATGTTTTCATTAATATGTAAATAGGTTTTTTTTTTCTATTATTTTAAAATTAGAAGTTTGATTTTAACCATTCTTAGTGTTCATAATGTATTATTAATGGAAATAGAATACCTGAAATAAGAAAGCAAGCTCTTTTTAAGTTTGTTTTAATCATAAGATATGTATCAATTTATAAAGTTTTGGTAGAAGAATTAAACCAATAATGAGAAGTATTATTTAGAGACAAATCAAAGAAGGAAGCATTGATATCTCATCTAATTAGTGTAGTTTTTGTATAAGTAATAATTTTACATTGTTCCCATTTTTGAGAATGTAGTAGTTTATAAAACTCATCACCTACCAAACTTTTTGCCAATTGGGTAGCAGGTTAGGCTCTCAATCATGAAATATAGGATTTTTCACTGGTCCTTTGTGATAGGTCTCTATGCAAGTCAATGTTCCCATCCTTTTTTTCTTGGTTCACATGGACCAAAAAACACAAAAAATGTTATCATATTCAAATTTGATTGTTATGAGTTTTCATTGATATGGAAAAAAGAGCACCTTTTATAATTTGAAGTCATATTCAAATTTGATTGATATGAGAGCTTTTCATGAGAAAAAAACACCTTTTATCATTTGAAGTCAGATACATATTTTAACAAATGGCAATAGTGAAGCCCATTTTTATTTGAAATATCATTTTATGACTTTCAGAAAAACTTTAATATCTATATGTGAATCCCATATTTCCAAATCCTTATGTATATTAAGAAAAAGTAAAGAGCCTCTTACTCCTACTTCCTAGATTACTATAATGGATTTCTATATCTAAGTAATTGAGTCAATTGAAAAAGTACTAAATTTATAAAAAAAAATATTATACAAAAATAGAAGTAAAAAGATGATGTTTATTATAAATTAAATAAATTTGTATATAAAGAAAAAAATATATAACACATCAATAAAAAAATAATATCAATAATCAAACAACTAAATAAAAATGAATTTACCAAAGTTGCAAGAACAATATTCACAAATTTTGTTTAAACAAAATTGTACGAGTCATTTTATGTGCATTGAAAAATCACCGAACATATACAACACATACCAATACTCTCTCATCATTCAGGCAAAGAACTTCAAAAATGGGTAATGTTAGACCATAAATAAACGTTACCATTTAAAAAACAAAAAAAAAAAACTCCTAAACTATGCACATAAAACCTTTGCGATCGATTTCAGGAAAATTATTAACATTCAATCAGTTTACAATTGTAAAAACAAGACAAACAATACAGATTTAAATCTTGAAGATAAAACCAAATCCTTCAACATGATCAGATTATCCGAATTGCAAGTTTCTCCTCTTATACGTTTTTCACTTCACTCAATCATTTTCGACTCATGCTCTCTAATAGAACATTATTCCTAAGAAGCGTTGAATAAACCAGTGTTGCAATTACTTTCTTAGCAAACTTAATAAACTATGGGCATAAATCCTTCTGTGGTTGATTACATGAAAATGTTCAACCGTCAATTTGATTATGCAGACTAAAGAAATTATAAGCACAAAAACAACAAAGACTCCAACACTGTTTACAATTTTTGATTAGGATATTGAAAATCGGAAGGATCAACCAGACCCTCTAGCACAACCAACTTATCCAAAAGTGCATACTTTTCCTTTTCCAGGCTTTTTACTTCATTCTCTGTCTTTTTCCATTCATCTTCTAGATTAGAGCTTTCTTTCTCCAAAGTCAAGTACTTATGGCGCAAGGCTAGATACTTATTAGTTGCTTTAGCCAGTTGTGAATATTTTGGAAGGCCATTTGAAGGAGATCCGGGGCTGTCAAATCTTTTTGGGTAATTCCCACTCTTTTGTCTCTTTTTTGATATTTTGGGTATGTTTGCTGGTTCTTCTTCTCCAATTTCATTGTGTGCTTGAAGTTGGGTTCCATAAGTACTTGTTTTCGTCTTGGACTTTGATACATCTACATGTGTCTTTAGTTGTCCAATCCCATTGTGTTTTTGAAACTGAGCTACAGAAGTTCCAGCAGATATTTTCTCTTTTGAAGCCTTGAACTTCATTGTGCCACCATGTGCTTTTTGATGTCCATACACTGGAATTGTTGGAGGAAAGTTATTTTTTGGCACCTTGAATTTTGACACATCAGCATGTGTTTGGTGTTGTCCAATCTCACCATGTCCTCTAAACTGGGCTACATGAGTTGTTTGAGCCAAAATTTTCCCTCGTTGCATCTTGGACTTTGATACATCATCATCTGCTTTTTTTTGTCCAAGCTCATTGTGTTCTTGAAATTTGGTTATAGTTCTTTGAGTCAATGGTTTCATTTCCTTCATCTTGGGATTTGATACATCTTCATCTCCGTATAGATTTCGGTTTTTCATTTTCAACTTGATGTAGAACCTGCTGCTACCAGATCTGTCAAAATGCATAGAAAACATACAATCCATAAAATCCAATATTCTATAAATATGTCTTTGGAAAAATATTTGTGACCTAAAATGAAACATACAGATAAAGAACTTTGAGTTTGGTAAAAAGTGTAAAAATTATTTAACATTGCTAGATATAAGTTAGCAAATAAATCTACAAATTTTAAGTTTTTAGTGTAAAAATAAAATACCCTAAAACCTCATTAGTTCCAAAAAAACAAAATGCTCTAAAACCTCATTAGTTTAGAAAAAAAAAATTGCCATAAAACCTCATTAGTTCATCTCTGATGATGAGCCTAATTTCAACTTTATTAAAAATATAAGATGCTCATATCGATATCAAAGAGGACGAATAACAATCATCCTCTAGCCGGATATCTAAGGAGGATGGATTAACATTCATTCTATAGAATTCTATAGCCAGGTATCCAAAGATGACGAAGAATATCAAGGTATTTGTTTTCCATTTACAATGGATGAGTGGATGAATGCAGAGCAACAATGAAAAATGAGGAAGATTTTTTTTTTAGCTTTGCCATATTTTCCACTCCAAGTTAGTATTTATTAGAGTTCCTTTCTTGTTTTTTCCTCAAGTTTTTATGTCCGAAAGATGGATCCTGTTGTGGATCCGAAAAGTGGACATACAATAATGAATACTATGGTTCTTCCTAATAATTTCACTGTTTTTAAAAAAATTAAATACATAACCTTTAAATCTAACAGAAAAATTACAAATTACATCCAGAAAATTCAATATGCCATAAGAATATATCATAAACCAAAAACCCTAACATGAATAGCACAATCCCAAATCCACAGGAAATGCAATTTTGAAAACAGACTTAACCCTCTTAATCATACACGCACCAAAAAAGAACATATATGAACTCCCAGACAAGACACCAATCTTTGGCATAGAACTGGATACCGTTTGACTGGCATGGTTATGATTGATGTACAGAAATTGAATTCCAATCACCTTAAAACTGAGTTCTAGTTAGATAGCAGATAACAGAAAGCTTCTTCAAGCTCCGAGAAAATTACGAAAGAAGAGAAGGGAGTTTAGTTAGATCGTAGATAACAGAAAGCCTCTTCAACGTAGATAGAAAATTTTCAATAATCGAAGAAGAGAAGGGTGTTCAGAAGAATTACCAGAGAAAATAAACCTGCGACTCTTACTCTTCTTTTGCACAACGAATGCGTATTGTAAGAATGGATGAAGTTGCATGGTGAGTGAACGTATATATAATGTACGTCGATATTTGTGGGGGCGTCGACGGTCGGCAGGTTGGTGGGCCTTGTACACACAGTACTAAGGAGATCTAACCCCATGGTCTCATTAACATTAAATGTACCAAATGAATGCATACTGGTATATAATTATTTTATTCTAAAAACGACCATTCACAGACCACTTTCAATCGAAAATCCCGCCGTAATTATGTTGAAAAATGAGCCAAAACTAATTGGAGGAGTAGGTTAGCAAACATACCAGCTTTAAGGTAAAAAAAAACACTTTCAATCGAAAATCCCGCCGTAATTATGTTGAAAAATGACCCACAACTAATTGGAGTAGTAGGTTAGCAAACATACCAGCTTTAAGGTAAAAAAAATTGGCCTCAATCTTGCCAGATTTTCAGGGTACTTCTTTTATGATCAAAGTTTTATGCTTCTCAGCAAACATACCAGTTTTTAAGGTAAAAAAAAATGGGCTTTAATCTCGTCAGATTTTCAAGGTACTTTTCTTATGATAAAAATTTTATGCTTTTTAAAACCATATTTTAAGGGTTTTATTCCATTTTAAATCAATTCAGCTAAAAAAAATCTATCTAAAAAATAACTCAAAAAAAATTACTTCCCAGTTAACCTACTCCAAAACCCAATCCATTATAAATACTAGATAAAAAATGAATGGAAAAATATTGGTACACATAACTTTTTAATGTAACAGCTAGAGTTTATAACGATGAACTTAGAAAACCAATTATGGATGCCGGGTCAAAAATGAATGGAAAAATATTGGTCCACACTACTGTTTAATGTAACAGCTAGAGTTTATGACTCCATTTATGTCATCATTTATATATAGTTCAGAGATATTTCTCCAGTTATGCTCTAGTGAGAAATTTAAAACAATTTGTACGTCCAAGACAGTTAGACATAACTATTTTGAACTTCTCTGATAATAAATATAAAATTTATTATTTAATGACTATAAAATTATTACAGTTTATGAACAATATCAGTAAAATATTCAATTAGAGTTAATAATAATATGGCATAATAATAAGGAAGGTAAGAAATCCAATTAATTTTCACAAAATATAATTTTAATCTATGGAAGTTTTGTATGGTATGTGAAAACTTAGTTTTTAGAATAATAGTATGTTACTTCAAAAAATTACATTGTATATATTTATGTTACTACAATTTTTATATTTGTGTTACTACAATTGTTTAGTATTTAAATGATGATATTTGTTGACACAAATTTTTATAATTGTAAAGAATAGCTTGTATTTGTGTATGTTTATTTTTTTTTTTATCATGTATGATTTTTAAACATACATTTAGAATACTCCTCATTCTTTTATAAAAAAGAATATTCAACATTAGAAGTTTTACTTAAAATCTAAAAGCTCAATTTCCTCCCCTTTATCATGGTCGGGTCTTTACTGTGTTGATCAATATCTTGTTAGATTCATTCATAAAGAGGGTTTTAAAACTATTTTAGTATCCTAATCCACCTAACTTTTCAAAGAGATAGAATAATATGTTTTCCCATGTAATAAAGGTCATCATTGGTAAATGTAATACCCCCTGGTTGATCCCCAGTTGTAATTGTACATATGTTTTATACGCTGGTGAGATAGGATATTCTAGGCGAGAGTGTTTATGTATATATGTTTTAGGTCGGAGTGCCTGTGTGATTATTAGGCAAGAGAGCCTAGATGCAAAAATGTTAGCAAGCCTATCATTGTAATATGTAATCACTCATATTATTAATAAAGTACATGACCAATTCAGACGAAAGAGTGTGGGGGATAGGACTCCACGAGAGGGAAAGGGGGCTAAGAGCTTAAGGAAAAGGGGTTAAGTTAAGGGTCTTAAGCCTATCAAAAATTGAGAGATAAAATACCAACATAACAACATGCACACATAAAACAATCAATATTTCTCCCATAAAACCCTTATAGGAAAAACCAACCAACAATAGATCTATGATTGTCCTTGGCTGAACTCGACAAAGCCAACAAACCTCCTAGAACCAACCTAGTGATCCTTCACTGCTCACATCATGGCCGATTACAATGGGGTCTCCTAAGCCTATTTAAATGTTTCATTACTTGACATATCATGGGCTCAATACCATGGGTCACTAATACCATGTGCCCGAAAACCACCATTGTTGATCTAACAACTTTGACTCTTTTACCAAGTCAAGTTTAACCTAACATTCCCCGCTTTAAACTTGACTTGGGGTTTCCCATGACCAAATTTGACCAAACTAGCCAAGTGAGTCTGCGCTGCTCATTTGCATGCCCTACCCCTTTCAAATTTTATAATGAAGGTATCCAACAATCTTTCATGCTCCCCCCTATCATCTAGGTCTATGTCTAGAATTTACCTGTAAGTTACCATGGGTACAAATGCCTAACCATGTTTACAGTCATATGTCCATTTACATGCAATAAATATTTTCAAATCCAAGATAATATTTTTTTTTTCATTATTGTTATCCCGACATTTATGCCACCATCCTCTCACTTTGAATTGCTTCACACGTTGCTTGCATTTTCTTGAAGACTTGTATACTATGGCTACACTCATAATCCTACTCTCCATGTGTTCCTCCACGGGCCCATTCATGTCACATAATCTCATTGACTCATTCTGTCAAACACTTTGCGTGCATTTCAGAATGTCAAATTCTCCACAGACTTGTCCTAGTCCATTTCTTTGATGAAATGCCAAAAACTATCCAATCCATTTTTCCATTAATCTTCTGCTCAGCCGCAAGGACAACTTCAATTTCTTAGCGCCATCCTTTCTCTATGAAATCTCCATTTCTCTCATCAGTACCTCGTCTCTATTGCACTCCATCTCTTTGGATTTCTCTCTACATGCAATTTTGGAAGGTTGATTGCAGGTCAGTCTGTCTTAATGTTCTTCATAGAATCACATTTGAAAACACTTGCTGTAGTGTTCTCACATTGTTTGGATCCTTGGAGGATGCTCCAATTTGGGCACGAGCTTGTTGTTGATGTGCACGACCATGAGGTGTTCTAGGTCATCTACGAGCTCTCCGTTGATGAAAACCACTCACATCATAGACCTTTTGCTGACTAATCTCACAAGAATCTTCTCCATATCTGAGGTTTTAGTACCTCCCTCTTCAGAGCCTGAATGTCCATGGCCTGGATTTTTCCCTCGAATCTCTCCATGACCTCTAGGAGACTCAAGACTACGTTTTTTTCTTGATCCATATCCTCATTGCATGTTGTTTTCCTAATTCAACTATAATGTCAAGAAACCGGGTCGAAAACCTCCCATTTCTAGGTGCCCTGTTATATTCACCACTATAACTTTCCATAACCCATACCCTAAATAGATGAAAAACAAGAATTGTTGTCTTTTGATGAAGATTCCCTTATGAGATCCACATAAAAATTCCTCTCCATTCAACATCTCACCAAGAAATCATGGATATGTTATCAAGAAACCCCACAACGTTTCTATCTAATCTCCTTCACTGGTTGACCATTGTCACCATCATCAAATGCAGATCCATATTTCAAAACCCCAAAACATATATCTACCCTTAGATCTCTAACCAATTCATTTGATCTGTACAATCTCATTAGATTCGGGCATTCAAGCAACAAAATTTACCAGCACTGACAAATTTATTTGGATCAAGTTGATCCTCTGAGAGCCATTAATGTCTTCATGTAACATCCCTGTTTCCCCCAGTTTGTAATTAATCATAAAATAGGATTACCATGCTAAGGCATGTGGACAGTGTAAATGTATTATTGTTTGAGTTTCCAATAACTGATTGTGGGGGTGAAGCCTTGAAAGTACTGGCTATGATATCACTAGAGGAAAGAATGTGAAAATATAAGAGAGGGTTCATTATATCAAATAACCCGAAATTTCCCTTGATGGGGATAATAAATCTCCTTTGGATTCCAAGGAAAGAAAGCAGTTAATGAAGAAAGGACCAATGGTTGAATTGTCAACCACTCCCATGAATGGAAGCATGGTCTGACTGCATAATGTTAGCTTGAAGTACCACTAGGTATGACAAGACCAACTGACCTAAGTTCCCTTTTGATTGAAGGAACAAGATGGGTCAAGAACCATCCTGGGGAAGGATATACAGAAAATAGAGACAAAGGAAAGGGAGACAAATAAGAGAGCATGCAGATCTCTACAGCAGAGGATGAACAGAAGGTCGCGAGCTTGGTGGTGAGTGAGAACCTAATAAACCTCGCTAAGGCCACAAAAAATAAAGATATCTCTATACGTTTTCAGAGAGCACAACCTGACGAACCAAAACGCGAGCTTGATGCTGGGGAAGCATCTAATAAACCTCGCGCGTTAAGAACCAAATACCAATATAGCATAGAAAAACCTCAGAAAAAGTACTCAACGCCTTGAAAAAGAGATAATTTCAGA
>JASDQU010097481.1:0-12054 GCA_032191745.1 Picea mariana | reverse complement strand
TGATATGGCCTAATCGATGGAGATGAGATCTTCAGAGCTTGAGCAACAACTTCAAAATTTTCAAAAATCAAGGTAGGAATGTAATACGAGTGTATGACTTCACTACCCAAAGGTCTTCGACAACTCGTTGGTCATGGACTAGATAATCTTGATGATTAGACTGAAGGCTTCATTGATTTCGAACAAGGACTTGATTGGACATTCAGGATGGTTGGGTATGAGGGAAAGAGACAAATTGTAGAGGGGCCAACTCAGGCTTGGTAGAAACTTTCCTTGGACAACAACACGACAAATGATGAGACTTAGGCAGCATGGCATTAATCATAATTTTACAAAGCAGGAGGCAATGCAAACTCTCCATATGCCTAGAAGAATAACCAAATGGAGGAGGACACAACTCTATGTAGCAAGAATAGCTTCTTAAGGTCATACAACATCCCAAAGATTGACGAACAAATGGATAGATGTGCTTTATCCCAGGGCGACTCATTATGCTGGCAATAAAGAAAATACTTTTCCCTTCCTCTTTTTGAGGTATATTTGATTTTTTTTATTTTTTTTGTCTTTTTCAATAATTTTGGAAAAAAAGGATAAAGGAATGTTACATTACAATGGAGGAATGAGTGTGATAAACATACAAGCTTAAGGCACAAGGACAAGACTGATGTTGAAAATAATGATACTTGGGAAAAATCCTTCGGGGGCCAAGGGTGTTAAGACACAGAAGCAAAGTGCTACAAGGCTGGCGTATAAGGTATGCAAATGCAGTTAACAAAACACACAATGGTAACGTCCTTCGATGTAAGTTTAATGAGCCCATAAAAGGTAAGCTTGGTGGTTTTTCATATTTAGAGAGTCTGAAAAATCATAAAAGGAGACTCCATTGGGGTACCTTTTTTGAAGATAGTCTAGCTGGTTCGAAAAAGGGGTAAATTAGCACCGACAAGATGTCTATTCAAAACCATTTTAACGAGTGTGATTAGGACAAGATCACTCGGCCATTTTTTCATTTTCAAGGAGTCTAAAAAAAGATGAACTATGGATTCCATCAGGAATGTTCTTTTGGACCAATTTAACGAGTGTGAAAGACTAAGGTCACTCGGCGATGTTTTCAATTTTAAAGAGTCTGAAAAGAGCTTAATTATGGACTCTGTGGGGGTTCCTTCTTCGTAAGTTTAGTCTCTCAGGCCCGAAAAAGGGATAAAAATATACCTGAGAGTACTCTTCTAGAGAACTGAAGTTCCATAGAGTATACCTTTGTTCGTACAATTGATTGTTCAAACCGAAAAAGGGGTAAACTACTGCCAGACAGACGTGACTTCAAATTTCAGTTTAACGAGCGTGAAAGGCCACAAGATCGCTCGACAATCTTTTGATGTTTAGAGGGTCTGAAAAGGGCTTAAAAGAAGACCTGTTATTTTTTGGGAGTCCTGAGGGTGAGGTCAACAGTGAAGAAGAATCATGCAAATGAGGCTCAAACTCGTATTCAGGAAAATCTACAAGGAATCCCGAGCCTACAGTGTTTTAGAGACAACATAGATACCATAATGCAACTAGGATCTACCTAGGGCATCCATGTTTCAGTAAGCTCTACCACCAAGTTGTGACACTTTTAAAGAAACTATGATGGTTCCATGTCACAACCTAATGGGATTGATCCTATGGCAAAGGAAAAAGACAACAAGGTACAAAAGTCAAGGAGAAACCTAACCTATATGCTCAAGTTGATCCTCAGAAAAAAATTTCACGGACCATTGAAAATTACTCAAAACTCCAAAAAACTGTCCCAATGCCTGATCAAATCCCTCCTATGCAACTCCTAAATCACTCTAAATGGTTTTTGGTATAAATAAAGTGATAAGGGAGGCCAAAAAAGTGACAAAAAGAGGCCAAAAAGTCTATAAATAGAAGTTGGCAGCTCATTATCACCATCATTGATTTTGAAATTGACTCTGGAGCCAAAAGACCCCCTTTGTCGAAAGCGGTGATTCCAGGAGCTACAGTGGATGAAACAAACTTCTGTCTGGACCAAGTAAGTACAAACTCCCTTATATTGCATTTTATGTCTTTGTTTTTGCATTGGGTTTCATTTTTTTTAGGGGGGCGTTGACCTTTAAAAGGTCGGCCCTAGGTCCATGCGGGTTGTCTCTAGACAGGCCGTGTGTAGACGTGACTGTCACCAGTACAACACATGTGGACCCCCTTATGGAATGAAAAAGGCATAAAAAGAAAGAGTTAACCCTCTTGAACCTTGGTGTTTTGCAGGATGTATGTCCATTGGAGAGAAAGAGAGCATGAAGAGATGAATGAGTTGGTCATGAAGAGGTGAATGAGTTGGTCGGGGAAGACCCCAATGCTGTGGCTACTTTGATGCAATGCGGGTTACTCAAATTTTTCCTATGTCTTTTCATGCAGGCACAACCTAGGCTACTGAATGCCTTGGTTGACTACTGGCATCCAGATGCAGAGGTATTCATGTTAGAGGGGTAGTCATTGGTGCCCATGGTCGAGGATATTTACTTTTTGACTGGCCTCTCCAGGAGAGGGGAACCAGTCAATTTCTGGACTTTTCATGTGGGGCCACATAACATAGTGGAATTGATAGGTATATACTGTGCAGTTGATACAGACCGCTCGAGCACGCAGGTGCCCATAAGCAAGATCACTAACTTATCACTACAAGCGATAGTATTGCTTATTGGGATAATTACTAGTTCTATGGCTCTACATCAGGCATCCCGTGCACAGATGAACTATGCAGTCTAGTGCTTAAATGCACAATTTTTTTATTGGAGTACCACATTGCTTGAGTGTATGAAAAGACAGTTGACAAATTGTCGTTTACATAAACATAGGAACTTCAGGTTCGGGACCATTCTGTGTTCATTCTTTTTTGAGAGAGTTCTGAGTTTTAGTCCTCGAGTAGTGGTACGAGGACATTAGGCCTCTCTTCCTGCTGTGTGTAGATGGGAAGTATTACTGTCGCGACAGGGTGGTGGAAGGAACAATGAGTCCTTCTATGATAATTTCTTTGCGTGGTTGTCACGACGGATCCTGTTTATAGAGGATTACCCCTATGCCAGGATTGATTTTTCGAGAGACCCTGAGATACCAGTACCTCCTGGTGAGGAGCAAGGAGAGATGGGTAAGTCTCCACCTTTGTAGTTTTTTTGTGTTTTAAACATATGCAATTTTTATGTTGTTTTGTTATATATATCATTTTTTTTGTTATACCAGAGTGTTCATTGTGTGCAGATGTGGGACCAGTGTGACCCGCTGACCATGCGAGGAACACGCGTCGTCCTCAGCTACGGGCCACACCTGCCACCATAGGGGGACCAACAATAGTAGGATATCTTCCAACTGGGGAGGCTGAGAGGGTATTGAGACGAGTCGAGCGTAACTTTACTACGCTCACTCGCATGGTCCCAATGGCAGAGATTGAGGACCTGCCACCATCTATGAAGCCTCATGTAGTGGGGGCACCACAGACGTGGGTCTGGTTGTTTCGGTGTTTAGCCAAAGCTGTGCACGAGTATAACAGGGCCCACAGGCCCTAACTTTAGCTAGAAATTTTGACGTGCCATGAGAACTACTTGTATATTTTTTGAGGGCATAAGCCCTGTGACTCGTTATTGATCCTATTTTTTAGGTGCTTGCATCCATCTATGTGCTCTGGTTACTTTATGATATTATATATGGTGTTTTTGGTCTTTTGTGTTTTATGGATCATGTGTGAAAAAAATGTATTTACATGCTTACGTGAATGTTCTTTCATATGTGTGCAAGATGCCAATCTAAAATTTGATTAGCTAGAGTATCTATAACTTGGTTTAATCTTCTAGGAACATGAAAATATGTAATATAATCAAAGTTTCATTCTAAGAGACGTACCCTAAGGAATCGTCAGTGTAAAGTTGGATCATGAACTCGGTATACTTTGTTTAACTGAGACACAACTATTTGAGCATCGAGATAGAATCGGAGATGAGAGATACCCAATGATAAAGCGTCACGAAGCAACTCAATAACTGCACTATACTTGGCGACAATATTTGTGGTGTCACCTAAGCATATACCTCCGGAAGATAATAACTAGCCTTGAGGTGTAAAGATTACCCAAGCTGCGGAGGAAAGCCTCCAAGTGTGCCAACTCATTTCGTCTGCATACCCAATGAACACTTTGGAATCACTTGACATCTGCCACAGTGACGAAAGATAACATCAATGACACATCCATAACACTAAAAAAACCTAAAAAGTAATAGTACAAAGACTATACATATGTTACAAAAAGTTACCCACAGTGACCTGCCTATGAGTATTACTTCTTGAGGTAGAGCCCATTTCTAGGCTTTGCCAAAGCATTCCCTTCAAAATCAACCATACGATAAGTTCTCTTTTTTAGAACCTCTTTTATGATAAAAGGTCCGAACCACATGGGTTTGAATTTTCCTACCCCCAGAGGGTCCTTATCTTGGTCATAGACCAGGACAAGGTTTCCTTCAGAGAAAATCCAAGGACAAATGGACCTATCATACTGACACTTGACCTTATGTTTGTGAGCCTCGTTGGCCAGGGTTGCATCGCGATGATGCTCAAGGTATACTAATTGTTCTTCAAGTGGAGAAGTGTCTGGCATTAATTGTATTGCCAACTTTAGAGACAAGATCTGACATTTGATGGGAAAGACTGCCTCCAGCCCGTAAACGAGTTGGAAAGGTGAGAAATTGGTTGCAGTCTTAACAGATGTTCAGTAAGCCCATAATGTTGAGTATAACATCAAATGCCAATTTGACTTGGCTGAGTTGATAGTTCGCTGTAGAATGGTCTTAAGAGTTTTGTTTACAGCTTCCACCTACCCATTTGCTTGGGGGTAGTAGGGTGATGAATGTTCCTGCTATAGCCCAAGATTTGATGTTAACTCGTTCATCATCTGGTTCTGAAAGTGACTACCATGGTCAGTGAAAATCTCCCTCAGGACGTCGAACCTTGCGATTATCTGATTGAATAAAAAGAGAGTTGCAGTCTCTCCATCATCTTTAAATGTTGGCATAGCTTCGACCCACTTTGTGAAGTAGTCTACAACTACGATGATATAGAGGTGCCCCCTTGCTGAAGGAGGGTTGCATATAGTGTAATCAATCCCCCACTTGGTGAAGGGACCAACTGTGATGACAGGAAACATGGGAGCAGGATGTGCCCTCATCTTCCGAGAGAAGATTTGGCATGGATGGCACTTCTTTACCGATTGTATACAATCTTTGATAAGTGTCGGCTAGAAGTAACCTACTTGTAGAATATTTTGGGCTGTCGCCAACCTAGACAAATGACTGCCACAAGCTCCAGTATGGCAATCGTTAAGCATGATAACTGCCTCTTCGTGAGTGAGAGATCGGCGTAGGATGCAGTCTACACCTCTCCGATACAATGTATCATCGAGTATGAGATAATTCTTAGCCTGATGGTTGATGCGTCGACGCTCTTCACGAGAAGCAGTAGTGGGGCACTTCAAAGTCTATAGATATATAAGTATATCTCCATACCATGGATTCAAAGAGGTGATCAAAAACACATCTCCTCTAATAGGCGACTCTTCGGGCACAAGATCACCGGACTCAACCGGAAGTTTCGAAATAAGTTCTGCGAAGACCAGTGACTTTTTGGACTTCGCTGAAATGAAATCCAAATCAAACTCCTAGAGGATGACTATCCATCTATTGATTTTTTTTCCTATTACCCGTCATGTCAACATGTACTAAAATGGATTCATGACAGCAATAACGGTGGTCTTACAAAACATAACATAATGACAAAACCGTTGAACAACATGGACTGCTGCAAACACAAGTTTTTCGGTATGAGAATAATTGATTTCTGGTCCTACGAGGCCTCAGGTTAGGTAATAGATGACATATTCCGAGAACAAGTCATCTTCTTGAACTAATACCATGCCAATGGTTGACTCTGCTGCAGCCAGATATAATAGGAAATCCTTGTTATAGTTAGATGGTCGTAGCAGAGGGGCAGTTGTGAGTGCATGTTTCAATGCAACAAAAGAGCGTTGAGCGGCATCGTCCCAACAAAAGGGAACATATTTTGTAAGTAAGCACATAAATCCCTTGGTGATCTCAATGTAGTTAACGATAAAGCATCTTAGAAAATTCACCTTGCCCTGTAGACTCTGAAGTTGAAGGACTGTGCATGGGGGGGGGGCAACTGAATTATTGCCTCAACCTTGAGAGGATTGACCATGATCCCTGTTGTTGACACTATGAAACCTAACAATCATCCTGACATTATGAAGAAGCTGCACTCATTTGGATTCAAGTGAATCCAAAAGTAGCGACAACGTTTTAAGATAAGTCGGAGGTGTGTGGGATGATCCGTTCTCTTGCGAGATAGAGATGCTAAATCATCTAAATAGGCCTCGATTATGTGCTTGAGGTCATGGAAAGAAAAAGACACGGCCCACTGAAAGGTGGCTACAACATTTTTGAGACCAAAAGGCATCTTACGAATGGGAATGTACCCCATGGATAGATGAATGTCATTTTGTGTTGGTCTTCGGGTTTGATTTGTATTTGATTATATCTCGAAAAACCATCCATGAAAGAAAAGGCTTCGAAACCCGCACATTCATCAAAGATCTGGTCGATGAACGGTGTGGGAAAATTATCTTTGAGACATGCCTTGTTCAAATCATGGAAGTCAGTACATACACAAATCGTGCCTTGTTTTTTATTGACTGGCATGGGGTTTGACACCCATTGGGTCAAATGGATAGGATAGATAAACCCGACTTTTAGAAATTTCTCAACCTCAACCTTAATGGATACTGCTTTCTTAGGATTAACTGGATGAAGCTTCTATCAAACCGGCTTGGCATCAGGATATGTTGTGATTTCATGTTCAACTATTTTTGGATCGATGCCTGGCATTTTCTCGTAAGACCAGGCAAAAACATCACGAAATTCTTTGAAAAGATCTGTGTAGATTTGAATCTCTTCAGGGGAGTAGTCATCTCTGATGAAAACATTCTCCACGATGCTAGGGTTTTGGGAGATATTGATTGGTATGGTTTCAGTGATGGTTTCCATATTACCCTCAGCATAAACTTTGTGGGTAGATAAGAGATTAATAGGACAAGACCAATCTCCCGTCATAGTCATGGTGAATTCTCCTTCTTCGATTCGGCTTAACTCTGGGAGGAAGTATGATCTGTGATGAAGATCTTCCCAGGGTTTTTCTGGACAAGTCATTGCTTCAATTATTGCTTCGTCAGAGGGCAATACCAAGTCTAACGAATTGGTGCCAGCGAGAGAACCTTGAGCCCAATTAAGCTCTAGAAGTGGATCAAACTCTTGTGTGGTAGTTGGATCAGTGCCAGCTAAAGTTTGCTAGAATGAAGAGTACACTTCTTCAGCTACGGACAAGGGCATGGACATGCATAGGTGCCTCGTCCCATCCATCGTGGCCAATGGGGAAGGAAGTATCCACAGATCGTCGAAGTACATCGTGCGGAATGACAAAACTTGAAAAATCTCAACCTTATGGTGATTGGATATAAACTTGATATCGCCTTGAGGGGATGGGTAATCGAAGGTACCCATCAAATATGGGCACAAACCAAACCCTACATTGATGACACCTGGTTGAGGATTATATATCATCGGGACCGTGGATGCCCCCAATGCAGGGTCAGGTCTGGAGAAAGATAATTGATCAATGGTCACTATCTGGCCCTCGTGTGGAAATAACAAGCCCTAAAAAATTGTAGCAACCACTGCTTGCATGGCATAAGTCCAACTCCTTCCTAACAAGAGCTTATAGTTGAGGGGAGCATCGACTACCTCTACCTCGAGACAAACGGTCTTCCCTCCTAATTGCACGGGGATAAACGGAAGGATACCATGTGGTCGGAATGAAAGACCATCGAAAGTGGTGAGGAGAGTAGGTGATGGAGAAAAAACAGGCTGGCCAATGACCTTCCAACATGACAATGACATAACGCATGTCGAGGCGCCCTCATCAACCACCATGCGAAAGATATTTCAAGTAAATTTTTTTGTGGGATAAGCCGTTACTATCTGAAATGCTATGTGGTAAGGAAAACGAGGTTTTAAGTTGGTTGTATCTAGCATGATTGTACCCAGATTACAAGTCTCGATAGATCCTAAAGTGATTAACAAGGCTTTCCTCTGGGAAGGGTAGCTTTGGAGGACCTCCAAAGAAGACATTGCACAAGGGGTTTGTGATAAATCTTCCACCACAGAGTAGTTCTGGGTGGCCCTTGCGTTTGGGTTATGAGAAGATTTTTTGAATGCNCACCTTTGGGAATGCATGTCATTGTTTTTCCCAACGTCTTCTCAATCTATAGAGGAAGAGATGGGAGTTCAACTTCTTTACCCTTCTCAGAAGTTCTTGGTTTACTATAGTTATGCTTTCTAGTCGATATGAAAGCATCATCATTCACCATATATACATTCATGGATGTGGGGTTGTTTGAAGATAGAGAGGGTTCTTGGCTACCCCCTTTCGTTCTTGCAGAGGCTTGGGTTAGATTTTGCCCATGTTGAAATGGATTGGTCAACACAACAGGCTGTTACTGCGTCACAAACTTTTGGACTTTTGCAAGTCGGGGACACAGATGGGTTGGGTGGTCTTCCGCACACAAGTTGCATGGATACCTCGCCTTCTGTTTCTCAGTGTTGTCCCCACCAACATTATTGGTAGGTTTTTTATCCCCCTTACCCTTCTTTCGTTGTTTTTTCTTTCCTTCAGGTTGCTGGGTGGCCTTTGGGTTAGTCGATTGCACTGTGTGTACCTCCGACATTTTGGTAGGAGGAGCAGCCAAATTAGTAGTTTAGCTGGTCGCTATGTGTTGTATAGATAACTGCTGCAACTACTTCATCAATTGCTCAACGGGCTTTGTTTGTGTTGAACCAACAATACCATCGGCATGTGTTCTAGCTCTCTGTCTAATTTTATCAAGTATTGAGCGTGGTGCATCTGGAAAGATTTTGTATAATAAACTAGACTGAGAATAGATGAGCTCAAATTGTTGAGCTCTCATGATGGTGTCTTCTTCAGAGAATACTCCCGACGTCGCGACGTCTTTGGATAACTGTGGGACCAAAGACTTAAGGAACCACTCAAGCAGGAATGCTAGTGGGACTGACACCTTAATTAAACTCTTATGGCGTCTCTATTCTCGGATGTGATCAGAGATATGGTCCATTGTTGTCTATTCAAAATTGGAAAGCATCTCTGTGCTAGCATCATATCTCATAGGTAACTAGAAATAGTTTAGGAAATCCATTGCCAGTTCACCAAAGGAAGAGTATCTTGAGTGATCAAGCTCAATGTACCATTTCACGACACTCCCAATGAGAGTACGTTGAAACAATCTCAACTGTACAGAGTCATCTTTCAACGAGTTAGATGAGCACCAAGGATGGAAGGTAGTCACATGATCTCCTGGATCTTGATTAGGATTGGCTTTGAACTTTGGAATGTTCAAAGGCAACTTCGTCGGCATAGGAGGCCAACGTGGATCATGAAAAATAGGGTCATTCAAAAACCTTGTCAAATCTGGGAAGTGCAAAGTCGCCAAGAAGGGTAGTTTGGGTTGTTGGTGATAACCTGGGAAAAAGGGGCCTGGAGTTTGACTAGCACCAGGTTGCCAAGAAAAGTTTGGTTGCTGGCCTGAATTCTGGTAGAAACCATGGCCCTGGCCAGCGTATGGATTTTGCGTATGTGGAGACATCACCGGATGATTTCCAAAATAGGACATAGATGGTTGGGCATGCATTACATTCGAAGGACTTTGGGAAGGGTTGCTCCATATCAGTCCCGCGGGGATAGGCATAGTAGTTTGTCTGGGATTCCATTGATTGTGGAAAGAATTACCCCAGATCGGCATTCTGGAAGAGGGAACAGATCCTTGCCAAGAATTCCAAGGCCTTGATGTGGAAGAAGTTCCTAGATTTGCCCCCTGTGCAGGAATAGTACCCTACATAGGAATTGATTGTCCAAAGCTGGGATTGCCCCCAGTCGGGAACGTGGCTGATGAGAAGGCATTGTTACCAAACATTCCTATCAAAGAAAATGGTGTTGAACCTACTGGCATACTATGTAAAGGTGGTCCTTGACTCCCCGCTCCAAATAAACTATGGTCTGTAGATTGCCCGACAGATTGCTGATGTGAGCCACTGAGTGAAGGGGACGAAGGAGGTATATGACCTCCTCCATAAGGGAAAGTGTTAAAAGGAGTAGGAGTTCCCCCCATTTGACCTTGCAGAGGAGCACTAGAGCACCCTGCCCCTAGAACTAAAGTCTGTAAAGTGGAGTAGGAAAGTACAAGACTTGTACCCAAACTAGGCATCCTGTATGAGAACGGAGGGCCTATCGCACTTGGTGTGAAAGGGGTTGTGGCCGTCGCCAAAGATGGGATTGGGCCACTATGCGATGTTGTTGCAGTCAAGACCATGGTGGCTCAGATCAGTGACAGTGGGATAGGAGGTGGAAATTCTCCTGTGATGACAACCATAGTGGGAATTGAAGAATTCCTAGAAGGAGTAACAACATTTGTTTCCATTTCTATGTGCAACACTGTCTGGCGCTCGTAAAATTGAATTGGTATGATGAAAGGTGCCAAGAAATCAGTGGTTGGGATTTAAACTGGGCTAAGAGCATTCTCTTCAAGGTCCAAAATGGTCGATTCCTCCGGATGTTGGTTGGGCACAATTTCTTGTGACCCGGTCACTTTAAAAGACCCTTGTTGGTCTAGCTTTCGCCTTAATGGTCGCAGGGGTGGCTCTAGTGTAACCGGTGGCAGGCCAAGAAGCCTTCATGACTGGCGGAGTTCATGATCCTCCACTGTGTGAGAGGATCAAATACACACTAGGGTAGTCTAAACGTTCAAAAGTAACACGCACTAAAAAAATTCCCTAGAAGATAAGACAGGCAAAGACTAAATTAATTGGAAGAATAGTTACAACAATCAACACTAGAGCAACTTACCGGTGCAAGTGAAACTCGAACACGGAAGCACCCTCCGGGTATACTCTACAAAGCATGGCCTGATATCTGTCCTAGATACCATGGTATACCCCCGTAGTCACCTATGTATGTCCCTAAAAAATATAGGCAACTAGGTTGCCGACGAGCGAACAGTCACCAGGTGGGTACAGTCGAAATTCGGGTAGACCACAATGAGTAGGGTATCGATCCCAAAACTTTTCAAGGTTATCGAAACCAAGTGTTTTAGAAGACAACTGAGGATATCGAATGGATTTGAGACCCACAAAGCCCCGTGGCAAGTGCAATCGACGGAATCCCAAAACAAACCCTCTATATGTGTTCTCCACTACGATTGGTCCAGCTTTGGAGGGGTTATCTCCGCTACCTTTTCGCACGTGACCTCGTGTTTATCCCCTGTGTTAGAGGGGGGTCCTGGATAATTTTCACGATATTAGACTTAGACACTCCCTAACTCAGACTTCAATGTTTGATTTTAAATGGCCTTGAAGAGTTTCCTCTCCAACCTAATCCAAGGCCCTAATCCTGAACTAGTTGGTTAACCCTACAAACATAAAAGTCTAATAAATTTTGGATTTAGTGTTAATTTTATGGATTTTCTTATGTCAAGGGGTATGAAAGTGAAACTGATTATGTGTAAAAGACGAAAGCAAAAATGAATAAAAAGCTGGAAACAAAAACTTTTACTTAATGCAAAATTTCAACAACTTTTCAATTTTTATTTTTATTTTTCTAAGATCTTTTGAATCAACAAACTTAAAGAAGGATTTCACTCAACTACGAGCTACTTACGATTTAAGTGAACTATCAAGAACTTAAGAAAACAAAGATTTCTCCCTGGCTAATAATGCAGAATCACACTCTTCAACCAAACAAGAAAATGAAAGAGTTCTTTTTTTTTATTTAAATGTTGATAAAGCAAAAAGGAAAAATACCAACAAGTAAAAAACCAAGAAAAACAATTATGGCCTAATCGCAAATCACAAAGAATCACTTCAAAAGATCACACAC
>JASDQU010097480.1:0-21548 GCA_032191745.1 Picea mariana | reverse complement strand
AAATAAAGTTGGGTTGTTTAATTATATATCTTCTTGTTTTATCATTTTGTTTGAACACTATTGAGTTACAACATTGCTGTTATAATTTGTAAGAGTCATGCATAACTTATTTTTGGCATCAAAACCACTAACATCCATTGAAATATAAATGAAGAAAATCAAACAGCAAGCTATAAACATAACAACATCCATCAAAGGATTCTATATTGGGTTTTGGGATAGTCAACAAAGTGTTTGGCATAAGTCCAGAAACGCCAATATACCACAATTAAAACAACGACCAATAAAAGGGTTATTACAATGATGGGCTAGTCAACGAAGTGTTTGACATAAGTCCAGAAACACCAATATACCACAATTACAACAACAACCAATAAAAGGGTTATTACAATGAGTTGGATGTGTGATACCAAAGTGTTTGACAAAAGTTATATACCATAAATACTCATATAAAACTACAACAACCATGAAAGGGGTTTATGCAAATGTTTTTGGGCATTTGGTCAAGTACTTGACGAAAACTATAAACCAGAGTACATCTAAACTACAACAAAAAACCTTAAGGGGAGTATTACAGGAGTATAACAACTTGTTGTCCAAGTGTTTGACAAAATATCAAATCATTTGAAGGAAACAAACTTACAAGGGTTTTGGGAAAAATATTGGTCCAACCTAGATAGGGACATTACACTATTGCTCATTGAGAGGTCCCGACACATTTAGTGAAAACCTCCTCAAGGTTGGACTTCTAATAAAAAAATCTTTCAGTTCACTCCTTCCTTGAATATGAGCATTGCTTATTTATATGATAAATATGGTTTGTTGCAACATGACATAAGTGCACCAGGCATGAATATACTCGTAGCTTAGATACCTGCTAAACACGTTGGAGAAAACCCTTTGTACTACTCATTGGTGACTGGAACATCCATCACTGGTCCTCACGTGAGCGAGACACCCGCATTCTTGAAATATATCAATCCCACTTGGAGCACGATTGTCATTAGGTCGGGCCTCCTTACCACTATAAGACTCTCACAAAATTCATTTTTCTATTCATTTATCTTGTGAAACTGTGAATGCGATGAGATCGCAACTCTCAAATTTGGATATCATAAACTAGTTTATTAACGTCTGTTTAGATTAATTTGGTCGTCTTATACTCGCCTCCACCACCTTATAATTTGGTTGAAAAAGTTGGGAGTATCCAAATAGTTCTTGTGATGCCATGGCAACATGCATCTAAGTCCCAACGTTTGAATGAAAGCAATTATGTTATCTTTATGATGAAGTTTTAATTGCTTTTTTCTTGGTTTTCCATTAGTTGTTGGAAAATAACCTCATTACATTGGCATATTCATTTTTAAACAATTGGATGATGGTCTTTCTCATAGAAATTGGATGAGACTTGCTTTATTTAGTTGTTTGCATGACACGTTTGAAAAATACCATATCTATCTATTTTGGATTTAATTAGTTACTTCTGTGTTACCTCAGGGAATTTTTTGAATTGTACTTAATATTTTAAGTAAATAAAATAATTTAGGGTTACACATATCAACGTTTCTCTTTCTCAATTTGTACAACTTTAAATTTTCTTTTACATTCACTGTGTAACCTTGCGACAGTCTTGAATTACAAGCCCACCCCAATGTGCCAAAACATGAAACTCCAAATACATTGACCCTGCTATCGTGACATTTAGGAATGGAAACCATTTTTCTGTACTTTCTTATCAAAGTTTTGGGCATATTGCTTTTCCAAGATCATGAAGAGTTTTACAAATATATATCCAACAAATAAATTTGATGGCTATGGTAGTAAAATCTAGGACCTTAGAATAACTTACCTAGCAACCTGACATACCCAACGCCTTCATTTCTACGCTCCATAATGCTTGTTCATCGAGTCAAGCTCAAATTTCATGTTCTCACGGTCATATTTAGCCTACATCCAGCATACCCCAGTATGGTCACCACCATGTGAAGCATGTACCATCTTTACCACCCTCAGTACATCGGGTACTGTTGGCACAGGGGCAGACCTGGGGTTCAACGCTTCAACAACACACCAATAAAACCCTAACTACTAGCCCTTTCGGAAACCACTTGCGAAGCAGATGAGGTCTCACCTGAGGTAGACACAGGGGTGGTTGCAGGACTCCGGTGTCTGCAACCTTAGCTGGGACACAGATCTGTGATTGTAACACCTTAACAGAGCACTTAGCAGTTATAGATCATTAGTATTCAGCCTTAATATACAATGCAAGTAAACCCTAATCAACAGATCAGTGCAGTATTCACCCAGATCTAGCATATTCGAGCACTGAGCACATTCACATAGGTTAAATCTAGAATCCATTCACATTATTAAGCACAAAGCATCAACGGATCTATCTATCATTCATCTATATCAAAGAACTAAGAAAGTAAATGCATAAACACATCAATACATCACACAAAACATAGCAACACAGGATATACATGGTTCAACCCTAGCCTGGGGCTACGTCCACCAACTCTTCTTCTTATTATTATCTTTTTTCAATCATCTACATGCACAGAGCCAAAAATATCCTACTCCGCATAGGACAAGAGATCTACACACACCTCGCCAAATCCTCCTTCCCCGATCTAGGTTACAGCATGAAGCCTTTCACAATCTGCACACAAGCTTCTTACAATCACTTGCACTTAGCTCTGCAAGTTCTTAACACACGACATGCACGAAGCATACACAACTATTTGCACTTAGCTCATAGGCCTTCACTTGTCCTTAGCACTTAGCATCACCACCACCCTTACTTACATTGCCTAGCCTTCTATTTATACATTACAAAATGGGCCTAAACATGGGGAAACCCATGGGTCGACATCCCCATACTCGTTACATAAGCCCAAACCCAAAAATCCCTAAAAAGGGGCCGAGATCCCGCGATCTCCGCTTTGACTTGCACTCCACCTCCAACAGCCTGTCGAAGTCTCAAAATAGGTCAAACGTGACCAAGGATCCTCAAAACTTGGTCAAGGGCCAATAGGCCCCCAACACTCACATGTGACTCGTCCCGAGTCACTCTGCTCTGGGTAGCTCTACTTCAAAAGCCTCGAGTTGCTTCGACCTGCTGCGGCACCAAGGCCTCCTACTCGGCGAACTCTTGGATAATTGTTTCGTTGACAGGTCCTTCTAACCGTTGTTCGACTGCAGTGATTACTTGTTCCAGTGCTACTCCTCGGCCTTCAATCTCCTCAAACAATTGACAAGCTTCGCCTTGGACTGGTTGGACTGGCTGGAGCCTCTGAGTCACTTCCATGACTTTTCTCTGTATGGTGTGGACTTGTTGTTGAGCAGTGCGTTGTCCCTGGGATCACTTCATCCTTTCAACTGCAGACAAGAGTTTCAACTGCACTTGTACTGTCATTGCTTGTTGCTTTGCCTCTTGGAGTTGTGACTCCAGTTCGTTTAGTTCAGGGTCTTCAGTGAGTCGCTCGTAGATTTGTGCACTTCTACTGCTAAGTTGTTTACATTCCAGAGCGAATGCTCTGATCCTCTCAACTGCACTCCGAGCAGTGGGTTCTCTTTGGTCTCGCACGTCCTGCAGGGTACTCGGCACCGTTTGTAGCTCTAGGTCTGCTATTCTCTGTTGATGTTGTTGGATAACTTTCGCGAGCTGCACTACTTGGTGCTCCACTGGTTCTTCCGGCTTTTGCTTTAAGCCTGTTATAGAGCAAAGTGATCTGCTGACTGCTTCTTTAGCTCCGAGCTACTTTGCGAGGAACTTCTCTTTCTCTTGCTTAACCTGTGCTCTCTCCTCTTCGAACTTGGTGTGGAGGTCATCCTTCTCCTGTTGCGCGACTCGGCGTTTCTCTACCAACTCTTGTTGTGCTTGCCTCAGGGCCACTATGGTATGTTCTTTCTCTTCGTGCGCTTGATGAAGGCGAGCTTCGGTCACATCAGCTATTCTGCGGAGTTGGGCAGGCTCATCTCCCAACTATGGTTCTTCCGATGGCGGGGGTGCAGTGGATGCTGTGCAACTGGATTGAAGGGCTTGCTGAACTCCTCTCAGCTCTATCACAATTTTGTCATACAAGGCTTCTTGCTTGGCTTTGTTGTTCTGCAAAATGTCCTACGAAGTGTCTGATATGGCTGCGATGATGAAGTTGAAGTCATCAAGCGTGAGTACAGTCTGCAGCTTGGTCTTGGTGGCTTTAGATTTCTTCCACGAGGTAGGTTTTGTGGGAGAAACCTTTCTTTTCTTAGATGGATCAATCTCATCAACGAGATACCTAGGCGATGTTACTTCACCTTGCTTTTGTTGATCAGCTTTTACATTGGTCTCTTCTTTATCTACTTTGTCATTATCGCCTCGTCCAAGTGATTATGAAGCAGTCTCATCTAATGCACTGCTAAGGTTTTGTGTCTCTTCAGTCTTCTTCCTTCTGCTAGGTCCCGATGTATCATGCTCTTCGTGAATGGCCTCCGAGCTGCCAATTAGTTCGGGATCAGACATTTCTGCAGGGTCAGCAGGGATAAGGAGCTCTGCAAACCAGTCCTTAGTTATCTTTTCAAGGTCCTCCTCTATGAGCTTATAGTATGACTAAAGCTCTTCTTTATGCTCGTATGTGTGCACAGTGATATAAATAAAGTGTCAATCTGCGCGAAACTTCATGAGGGGTCTGAACCAGTGCAGGGTGTTTGGCATCATACGAGGGACAACCCCAATATCCCTCTTTAACTGGAGATAGTATGTGTGGAATACTGCGTTTGACTACCATTGTTTTCCCATATCGCTCAAGTACCAGAGCGTGGTGAACTTCACAGCGACTGGCTCGAATGGCTCAATGTCTGGGAAGGTCGCACCTTCCATCATATCCCAAGTAGTAAATGCTATGAGAATCAGTAGCCAGCTGAAATGGAACTCATAGCCCTGATATTGAGCTTCGCAACAATTCAATTCTAGTTGGTTGACTAGGTACTTCACCCAGTTCATTTGGAGTCCCTCTACACATTTTCCGGCGAGGTCAACAACGAATCCTGTGACCTGCATGGGTCTATTCTTTCTTACTAGATTTCCTGCGATCAGTTGGCAAGCCAGGCACACTGCGCCATTCTCGATGGAATCTACCTTGTAGCCTCGCGTCCCCTTTTCTACATCGCCATAGGTATCCTTAATTCTCTATGCCAGGGCACGATCTGCAACCTTCCCTGGGTATAAGTCTTGCGGGTCTGGTCCCTGCATGCTCAATCCAGTGATCCTATGGATCAGCATCGAATCGACTGTGATGCGTCGATATAGCCATAGATAGTCGCCATGGTAGCACGATAGCAGGAGCTTAACACACGCGTTAACCTCCTGGTGCCTTCCAAAATGTGGGATATTCATCACATTCAAGATGGTGGACTGCGCGAGGTTCATAGTCCATGGTTGGGGGATTATTTTTGAGTTCTTCCCCTTCGTCCTAGTCAAGTATCTGTGAGGAGCGAGCATACTATGGTTCTTGTGGTCCCCTAGGTTGAAGTCACTGAATTTTAATGGCGCGATCTTATCCTGCTATGTTCTAACTGCGTGTATCTCCTTCGGGAGGTACGCAGTAACTAGGGTGTAATCGAAGTCTCTGGGGACACTATCACGACTCACCGCGCCAGCCAAAGGTGAGATGTAGTCGGGATTAACTTCGCATTCGCCAAGTCATCTCAATTCTTGGTTCTTTTATCGACTGCAGCTCGGGATGGTTCGGATCCGCGAGCAGTCGATGGGGAGGCTTGCACTCCTCTCGTCGACGAGGCTTGACATCACTCTCTCGGCCATCAGATCAATTAAAAATTCTTCAACCGACTTCTCTACAGCACTAAGTCATCCAACATGCACACTCTCGATCAGATATCTCATGTTGATGAAGGAATGCTCAATGCAATAGGACAGGTGTTGATCTTAGTAAACACAGCGCGGTAGCAATGAGTTCTCTTGTTGGCTTGGATACAATTCGCAAAAGTGTTTCCAGTGCAACAGTCGACGCAATAAGCAGATAGCGATGTAACAGATCTTTCCAACGGACGAGAGGCCTTCCTCAATGCGGTTTTTTCCATTGTGGTGTGGTCCCAACGATCTGAGCTTTCTGGTCATAACTATTGTTCTAACCATTCGGGGCGTCGATCTAACGGTTATAATGCTTCCAACGGTCATATTTCTCCGCCATGGCGAAGTGCCATGTTGCACTATTCTGATATCCTGACGAAGTTCCAGTTATTCAAACCTTCCTTCTGCGAAGTTCCCTCGGGAACCTCTTGCGATTTCTCTAGCTTTGCTCTCTTCTTACTGAGCTTCCTAGCCTTCTTCCCTGTGATCTTCGTCTTGGTATTCCTTTTTTTATTCTGATACTGATTTATGCAAAGTTTAAAGAACAAACTAACATTATAGTAATACAATCAAACAAAACAATGCAAAGTTTAAAGAACTTAGAAACTTTGTCCATGAAGGGATTCTACTATCAAAGCACTTTGAGATTCCCTAGTAAACTCCCCATAGCATATATGCATTTTTTATTCACCTGTAGGGTGATATTGTTTTGCAGTGGTCACCAATTACTATTTGGTTGAGTGTTGAATATCCATGCAAGTATCCTTGGTTTGAGATGAGTAATGAGAAGAGGGTTTTTCAATTGAAACGATTGATGAAGGAAAATGAAATTGAATCACCTCTTGAGAGAGGTGTCAATGTCTTGAGTTGCGAGACACCAATTAGACCAAAGATTCCAACTTTAAATCAAGTTCCAAGTATACCAAAGAGTCCAACTTTAAATCAAGCTCCAAGTATTTTCACCTCTGAATATGCATATAGGCCCTAAATTCATGCTCTAGTTCTTTGAGTGTCTGCAATTGGATAGTACTCTCTATAGTGAAACAATCTCATTCTCAATTCTCCACAAAAAAAAAAAAAAAAAATCCCATGCTCGATACCATTGATTCCATTGAAGGGATGAGTTTACCACTTGGCTTCCATCCTTTTCTACCCCACATTCACAACAATTAAAACACTTCTTCTAACCTCAACCAAGTCATGCAAAACACAACACTTACTTATACAATTGCTATGAGCCATTGCAACCATATATATGGAGAACCTCCAAACTAACTTCCTAAAAACAATGCACAACCGCATTCCAACAGGAATAAAGACAACGCCCTTGCCAATTCCCCCTTGGATTCACAACCAAAGTTGGCTCCCAAACTCCCTTCACCAACATCGTAGAGTTTACGAGAAAGGGAATGAGAATGACTATGAACTCAGTTCACAAGTCCAAAACTAAGAGCCACACATAGAGTGCAACCATGCCATAGTACTACTCATTATCATGGGTGTTGATGGATAGAGGTACCAGAGAATGAGCTGGAGTAAATGATTTAGCTCTTTGTCTTGTCAATCTTTCTTTATGAGACACTTGTATTCAAATGCCATTGCAAACTTAATGCACTAAATTATTATGGGAGGGGCACAAATTCCTCCTTTTACCTTTATAAATCCTTCATCCAAGCCCACACTGAGATTTCCTACAAGATTAGCCTCGATGTTTAGTGATTACAACAATTGCAAGAAGGTTATGGATTCAAAATCCTTGGCCATTGAAAGAATTCTTTGGACAAGTAGTGAGAGATGAGCATCTTGAGGAATTGATTGATGTAGGTTTAGTAACCTTATTATTATTAATGAATCGCCAGCGATTATTGCACATTGCACTTCTTGTTCCTTGAGTCATTGTAACCCTTCATAGGTTGTCATTGATTTTTCCTCATTGTTGGTGGCAATGCCTAATCTCCATGTGAAGTACACTACTTCTAGATTTCCATTGAGATCATATACGATGCCCTCACACCTACCACCCTTGGATTTCCTTTAGATGCCCCATCAAAAAATAAAATGTGTTGTTTCCTTTCAAACCTCCATTATTGTAATTCACAATCTTGCAGTCTTAGCTTCCATTTGATTTCTTGATTCGATTTCTTGATATGAGGTTTGAGGGGAAATGGACTATCCAAAATAATAGATTTTATCTAGAACCTCTCAGCTACCTCATATACAAAATATGATGTAGTTTCTAGTGAGCCAAATCTTTTAAGAGATAAATTTTGGAAATGTTATCCAAAGCCTTTAGAGTAGCTATTTGTTTGCTAGCTTACTTGGTTATGATGTTGGCCATGTTGAGAAAATTTGCTACCAGCCATGATGCAATGTGATTGGATGGCATAGATATTTTCTAGCTAGGATCCATGCTTGCTGAGTGAACTCACATTCCAAGAAAATATCGTTAGATGTCTCTTCTATGACATAGCACAGGGGACATCTAGTTGGTCCATGGATTTCCACTTCCTCAAATTTTTACCTATCAACAATTTTCCTTGCACAATGATCCAACAAAACAACTCGACTTTTGGAAGGTAGACCCCACTCCAAATATGTTTCCAAATGGTTGAATTTGCAGAGAGGCCAAGATTATTCTTGCTTGATAATATATATTACTCCATTTGGCTCCCATCCACACAGATCCTGGAGATATTTTCTCAAAGGGGCTACCCCACAAGTATGCAAGTTACCAAAGACTCCATAATCGTTGATGTATTTGCTCAATTTGCTTCGCACTTGAGCACACTCCTCTTCATCAGGTACCAACTTGTTTGATGCAAGCATATATCCAATTTGCACCTCTGGATTTGTGTGTGGTTTTCTCCTTTCCCCACCCCCGAGTGCTAGTTGGGCCAACCAAGATGAAGAATAATATTTTGGGGTAAGTACATATGCCAAGGCATGGAGTGGAACATTCAAATTATCCCACCTTTTGACCACAAGTTTATGGATATGATCATACAAGATCACATCCTTCGACTGAACAATGTCTTTGATTTGGCCTAGCATGTTGTACATCTGCTCATACACCTCTCCAATCACTAGTCGATCTGTATCTGCAAATCGAATCATAATGTAAATGGGTTTGGTGAACTGCAGAATATATTGAACCAGTTGCCAAAAATGGCCATCAAAAACTGTTTCCTCCACCTCCTGAAAGTCACTTCTCTCAGATACGGATGTAGCCCTGTCCCACACATATGCTTTCTCACACGGGTATAGGAGCCTATGTATTTTGTATGACAATGGTGACATGTAAATTTTGTGGTTCCACCCCCTTTACCTCCCCCAAGCCTTGTGACGTACTTCCACAGAGGTGTGTAATTCCTTGCTTCTCTCCTTGGTCTGTGTTGTCCACTTCTATTTCTTCGTCACTATCATGGTTATTTCGACGTGAAGTTCCCACCACCACCATCAAAATAAAAAATGGAACCTAAATGACATACCATGTTGACATTGTTGATATTATGGTAGTTGCGGGAGGTATTTACCTCCACGTGTAAACTTGACGAGAATAGAATATTTCGGGAAGCAAGAAGAAACCCTAATTAGTTGGCTAATAACCCTAGAAGACAAGTCGGCTCAAGAGGATAATTTGTATTAGGTTATTAGCCTCCAAGAGAAGAAGTCGACTAAAGGAAATATTATATACTAAGTAAATAGGCACCCAGAATGAGAAGTCGGCCCAGGCAGTTTTCCAGTTTTAGTATAAATATAGGAGGCCAGTCCTCATTCTGGTAGGCAATCTCAAAACTGCAGTAGCACACTTGTGCGCACTGCAGTTGGGCAGCTTTGTGTGCAATTTCTGGAGAAGTTGTTGCCGCCAGTCTATAGTTTCGGTCTTCTGTGGGTTTGGACTTTCTGATCAGTTTTGTTCTTCTTCTTGCTTGGTGCACTATCCTTGGAGAGAGGTGCACTATCTTGTTTAGGCTATCTAGCCTAGGGTTTGCTTCCGGAATGATTCTTTGTCAAGGTTAAGGTGCTCGGGGGTGGCTTCGGCCTATGGTTGGGTGACAATAGTGATATTGTCTATGGTTAAACGAGCACATCCATTATATTCTGACATACATCATCATCATGATTGTTGAACCTTGATAATAACTTGCTACCTGCAATAGAATGATGGAAGAGAAATGGGAAAGAGTAGGAGAAGAAAACATTCAAATATTCAACATAGCATAATATACTAGTCTACAACAAATGGATTTTATTTATTTTTAAACAAGAAACAAGAACGGGCTTAAGAGCCTACCTCTTTATCTCTCCAATGGTGGTTGAATATGACTATGGTAGCCTTCAATATCCCTTCTAAGCTCTCATAAATGGAAGCCTTCAATCTTTCTTCCAAGCTCTCCAATCTCCCTATGGAAGCCTTCAATATTCCTTCCAAGTTCTCCAATCCCTTCCAAGCTCTCAAATCTCCCTACGTTCTCCTTCAATGTTCCCTCAATCCCATCAATAACTAACAAGAACCCTCTCAAAACCCTCCTAGCAAAGATGAGTGAAATGAGAAATAGAATGAGAAAAAAATGGAGTGAGTCAGTGTTTTATTCCCTTAGAAACCCTAGCCATAGCTTTTCCTCTCTTATGGAACCTTGTCTTGGTTCCCACTCACTCCCAAAACAAAACAAAAATACCCTCTCTTGCCTCACAAGCGCAAATTGAAGGGGAATCATTAGGGAGCGTTTTTTTAATGGAGGGAGCGCTTAGGGAGCGAAAGCTCCCTGGGCAGGGAGAAAAAAGCTCCCTGACCAGGGAGCGCAATGCTCCATGATCAGGGAGCACAACGCTCCCTGGGTAGGGAGGGCGATTCCTAAGCGCTCCCTTAGGGAGCGCGCTTCAGGAGCAGGGGCGTGAGGGGGGGGGGGTGCTCCCCCGCAGCCTAGCTTGCAATACCTATAAACTCCCCTTGCCATGTGCACCCTCCCCACCCCCCTCCCCTCGCTGAAATATACGTAAACCCGCTTCAATTAAAAAAACACCTCTCCCCCCCTAATATGAAGCAATATATTGACTTTATTTTTTACAATTTTAGAATCCCCTTTATGAATGAACGTGATAGGATATTGACCAACAAGTTAAGCCCATGTGGCCTTTGTCAAGTCAACTTTCATCACCATTTCTTTCAATTTCTTGATTTTGATTGAATGGAGGGCCACTTGGGCCACCCCAACTATATTATGTATTTGCATGTATGGTAGAAACCCAAATTGCTCAAGAGACATTACCTCATAAAAGGTTGGTTTAAGTTTCATGGCAATCATTTTAGAAATAATCTTATAAATAGTAATACACAATGAAATGGGTGTAAAATATTTGAAGGAGGGGGTGCCCTTCTTCGGTATGCTAGCCAAAAAAGTAGAGTTTAAATTCCCCAAAGCCTTGATTATTCAACAACAACTAAGATGTATTCTTCTAGGAGGTCATAAAAACCCTGAAAAAATATATATTTTGTCCATCCATCTGAGCTAGGACTTTTGGCCTTTTCAAATGAATAGATAACCTCTCTCAAATCCTTCGAAACTTATTCTATCAAGTCCTAATTTAAGACATCCCCAATAAATGTGGGCAAGTGTTCTTTGATTTTAACGATCTCAACAGTGTTTGCCCTATTTGGGTCTCTATAAAATGATTAAAGTAATACACTCCCTCTACTCCTATCTCTTGAAATGTTGAGGCCCCAATAACATCAGACTTTGACATTTCCCAAACAATATTTTCTTTCCTCCTTCCTTTGGCATAATTTTGAAAAAAATATCATTTCATCCCCTTGGGAAATCCAGACAACCCTACTCTTCTGTCTCCATCTAGCCTTGTCATAGGATAAAAGGTTACTCTTCCTCTACTCCAAAGTTTTCAAAGATTATTTTGTCCTCGGATAAAAGAAAACCACTCAAATTTTGAGAGAAAATACCAATGATTTGTTACTTCGCCTTTGAAATACTATTCTAAGAAGTATTGTATTTCAATTTTTCCCTATAGATGGTGGCCTTTTTTACTTTTTACAAATTGGTACTAGATTGTAGCATAGTTGATTCCTCAATTGTCGATTCATACACTCTCCATTCTCTTTTATCCCAATTTTGCAAATTCTTCATCCTTTAGCCAAAATGGATTGAACATGAAGGACCTGAAGGGCTTCTTTTCATACTATTTGTTTGCAAAAAGATTGGGATGTGGTCAAATACACCCCTATCCCAATCCATGTCTTAAGCTTGTATGGTATTTTTATAATGGACTCAAAAAGTAAGAAATGATTCAATATTTTCTCTATTCCCTCTCCCGTGGTATTGAAATTTTTCCAGGTGGGAGCCAATTCAATTGAATCTAGATCACAAAGATTTACCTCGTTTAGCTTCTCGAATAGAAAGGTAGCCAATGTTTCTCCCTACCTTAAAAAAATGTCCAAATCCCCTCAAACAATCACATTTTCACCTCTCAATAGTTTTGGTTCAAAGAATTCCTCCTCGTTTAGCCTCTCCATTAATAGAAAGGTAGCCAATGTTTCTCCCTACCTTAAAAAAAAAAGTCCAAATCCCCTCAAACAATCACATTTTCACCTCTCAATAGTTTTGGTTCAAAGAATTCCTCCCAATAATCCTACCTATTATTATAGGTTCCATAAATATTTATAAAGGAGGAATTTTGTAATTTTGATGAAAACAATTTTATCCATGTCCTTGATGGAAGAATAGTAGTGTTCTGTAGATTAAATAATCGATTCCATCATGTTATCATTTACCTACAACATCATAAATATAAAATCCCATCTCATTAATGGTCCTCATTTTTTTTCCGGAGAAAAAAAGATTTTATATTAAAAAAAAGAATATACATGTTCCATCGATTTCGTCTGGCTTTTTTCAACCCTTACAGACCCTACATACACTTCATCTCTTCCTCTTTCTGTTTAAATCCCGTGACAGGGTTTCGATCTTTGCACAATATTACATCCATATTTTGTCTTTGCAAAAGTCAAGCAAAATGTAACAAGTTCAATACATAACGATATCTTCACAGTCTAAACGACTATCAGAAGTAGAACTCCATGGTTTCCAATTCGTCACCCTCATTACATTTGTAGAAGCATATCGTCCTCGGTTGTAGCTCTAGAGCCTCTTTGGACAACTCGTCCACTTTGGTGTTTATTCTCTTAAGATATGGTGGAAGGATAACCAGCTGAAGGATTGAAAAGAGAGTTTGATTTCTCTCATTATGTCAAAGAGTATGATATTTTGAATATTGAATTTTTTCAAATCCCAGTCGATGATCCACTTGGAATCTCTGAAAACTTGCAACTTTTGGAGGTCTTTCCTTTTTGCAGTTTCTACTAGGGTCCAAAGAGCCATGATTTAAGCCATATTGTATGTTCCATGACAAGGTGCATAGCGAATGTAAATATCGTGGTTGTGGCTGATGTGTAGGACCGCGCCAACACCACACTTGGGGGATTACCCTGGCTATCTCCATCAAAATATCCCTAGGGAGTCTCATAGTCAAATATGTTGGAAGAGTAATTTCTCTACCTACCACCGATTACTGTTCTTCCACCGCCTTTCGTGAATGTTCCAGAATATTCCACAAACACTCCATCCTTCGTGAATGCTCCAGAACTTCAAGACTCTTCCATATTGTCTATAAAAACATGACGATGTAAGAATTTCATTCAGATTGAACAATACAATTTGTGTTTGTTCATTACTGTATGTATTATTTTGCTTCTGCCCCCTTCATTTGGCATCTGAGCTTGGGTCTGGGCCTCACTCCCTTACGGGAGGGCCCAGGATCCTGAGAGGAGAGTCTTCATCGCTGAAGAGAAGAATCTATGCAATGTTAGAGCTGTGTGATTCGGTGTGGATCTGCGGAGCTAGAGAAGAGGCCGAAGAGTACGTGGAGGAGGTCCCGCTGTGGAGGAAGTCCCGCGTGATGCTGAGGAGAGTCGTGGGAGCTGAAGAGTTTGTTGCTGAGATTTTTGCTCGTCCGTCCGTCCGCAGAATACGTTTCACTTAAATTGATGTTGAAGCTCCAGAGGAGGTCTAGGGATCTATTTGGCGTGAAGATATTGCCGCGATTTCCTGCTCAAAGATATTTGGGCTCGTTTGAAGGCAAGGCCGGCGGTGCATTTCTACTGTTAATCTGCTAAAACTGTCTCTATTCATAGGCGAAAATTGTGTCAGAAACGCCTAGCGGAATCATCAATGTTTGAAGATGCAATAGTTCGAAAAAAATGTTCACCCGTTCATAGCTCGGAATCATCACCCGGTCATTCTTCGAGATACACTAATGATCAGGACACCTCCATAGCTGTTGCAAATCATGTCCCCATGTCAGAAGAGACAATGATGATGTGGCAACAATCAGAGGAGAAGCTAAAGAGTTTGAATGAAAAGTTGTCGCTGGTCCATTCAGACAATACTGCCAAGGATAATTTGGTGAAGCAGCATGCCAAAGTAGCGGAAGAAGCTGTGTCAGGTTGGGAGAAGGCTGAAACAGAAACAATGGCTTTAAAGCAACAGTTTGATACCTTAACGCAGCAAAAGCTTGCACTTGAAGACGAGTAAGCCATTTGGATGGTGCTTGGAAAGAATGCATTGTTAAAAGTGATTGAAATGCATTGTTAAAAGTGCTTGGAATGGTCATGTGGGGTTCAGTCTTAGAGAAAATTGAGTTAATTTGTAAGAGGTCAGAGTCAAGTTCAATTGAAAGGTCAAAGGTCAAGGTCAAGTGAATGAATCTAAAAGCTTTATGAAAAGGAGTCTTGAAATGTAAAGTCATTACACAAGAGTATTAACCTCAAGAAGAGTCAAAATGAGTGTTAGTTAAAGCTAAAGTTAAAGTGAGAGTTTGTTAAGCTAGTCAAAAGTTGAGTCCAAATCAAATGTTAAGTGATGTAAAATCATGACAAGTGGTGTGTCAATTAAGTTTTCCAATCCATTGTCATAGGTTGTCTTGTTGGATCTTGATCAACTCCAACAAGAAACATATCCATAAAGTATATTAAAAGGAAAAACAAGATGCAAGAAGCAGTGTAAAACATAAAATACACACTCATGATGCAGAAGACAAAGGATGATAGAAGACAAAAAAATGGATGGTGAAAGATGAGGAATAAAGACTCTCGTTGGAAGAGGTAAAGTACAAAGAAGACTCCAGATGAAGTTATGTAATGCTTAATGATGAATGGGCATATGTAATGAGCTTGTAATTTGTTGGGCATTTAGTAAAGAATGTGGAATTTTGGTACCTGAGATGAAATGGTGCATATATGTTGTAGGGGGTGCATGATCGATAGTACTCGACACCCTAGGGGTTTTTTGGTCCAAAGTTAAGTTTAGCCATAGGCAAGACAAGCTATATTCCCCAGGTGTTTAGTAAGCCCTTTTGAGTCAGGTCTACATGGATTAGAGTGATCATGTAGCGTGTATCCCTCTTAGGCATAAAGAGTGGATGTGGCATCAAGATGTGGAATTAACCACTAGGTAGGTACGAGGGTGGTAGGTGTACTCGTATCTAAGTTTGATGGTGATCGGAGAAGTTAGATCTTCGATTAAGGGGAGGAATGTGAGATTAAGTAATCTCAGAGTGTGAGTTGGTTGGGACCAAGTTATGACTAAAGGTGTCTAATGTATTGATGAACCATGTACGTGAAAAGGATACATAGAGAACTGGCAAGTATAGCAAATGGTACCCATGTATCTCGTTAGATGGATCTCTTTTTATATGGACATCAATGATCAGTTGTTTGCAGGTGCAAAAGGAAGATGCAAGAGTTCGAGCATTAATCAATGTCATGCAGGTAAAAAGAAGAAGAAAAAAATGTTTGAGGATGAAACTCAAGTGAGTGCATGTTGTGTAAATCAAATTCCCCATCATGCAAGGTTCGTGGTTAGCCAAAAGCACCAGTAAGAAACCACTTGATGTGATGGTTCTTAAGCATTGTAATGGAAGCACATTGAAGGAAGCCCAACCATATGAAGATAGAAACTGAAGATGATGACATGACTCAGATAAAGACATGTATTAGTTAAGGAGGAGACATTGTAGATCAAAGGAGAAACTTGCAGACATATTTACAAAGGCTTTAGCACAATACCAATTTGAGTATTTAAGAGAAGCATTGGGCATTGTAAATATTGATGTAATTAGTAGTAGAAATTAGGGGGGAGTGTTGGAAGAGTAATTTCTCTACCTACCCACCTACCACCGACTATTGTTCCTCCACTACCTTTCGTGAATGCTCCAGAACATTCCACCGACACTCCATCCTTTGTGAATGCTCCAGAAATTCCAAACTCTTCCATGCTGTCTATAAAAACATGAAGATGTAAGCATTTCATTCAGATCGAGCAATACAATTTGTGTTTGTTCATTACTGTGTGTATTATTTTGCTTCTGCCCCCTTCAGGATAGGGTTTTTGGTCCTCGGATCGTCTTTGTATTCTATAGCCTGTGATATGGTGATAACAGTCATGCCTTCTGGAGGGATGCATTTGTCCTTGAAGACAACTTGATTCCTTGCCCACCAAATATTTGTGATCAATAGACTCGAAATGCCCGCGTACATCTAAGCTCTGAAGCTCTCTTCCAAATATGCATTTTTCCAGTCAATTTTTGCATGTGGTTTATTTTTATCATTTCCGCAACCTGACCTGCATAGGGACAAGAAGTGAATAAGTGAGATATGGATTTTGAGAAAGATCTGCACATTGGGAATCTATTAGGGCCCCACCCACACTCTCCTTTGTAGGTTGTCTCAAGTAACAATTCATTGTTAAGGGCTAGCCACATAGTCAGTTTGCATCTTGAAGAAGAAGAAGAAGTAATTTTAACATCCACGAGGCTAACAATAGCCTATGGGACAGAACATCTCACACACTGATTTCAGCAATTCAACCCTTTTCCTGTTCAACTTGATGATGAGCTCCCCTAATTTCTCCATTGTCCCCTCGTTGAATAAGTCATTCAAAGAGCTAGCTGTCAAGATATTTATATAGTTGTCCATGATGTCTTTGAAAGCTTCACACTCTAAAATGAAATGCTTTTCTGTTTCCACTTTTCCGAAGGTGCAGAACACACACACCCTTTCTTCCCAAGCTTCTTTTGTTCTTTTCCAGCGCCCAGTTTCACAACGGAGTTGATGGGAATTGGTTCTTAACTGGGCAATAAGCATTTTGGCTCTCCAAGATATATTGGCCTCGATGTACGCTTTTTGATGATGATTGTATGTGGGGTTAAACTCTTCAATGTAGTACTCTTTCTTTCTCTCGAGCCCTTTGTCCCAAATTTGCTTGTGGAACCTATCAATAACAAAAGCCTTTATCTCTTTACTGTTCGTAGGGCACTTGTTCAAGTGGATATCCCATTTACTAAGCCATTTAATATTTTGTCTCATCCACGTCTTCTTCCTTCTGCACAATATGTCATTGAAGAAGACCTTAGGCCACCGACTGTCTTCCATTCCTTGTAGGAGCTTTGAATTTCCAGAGTAGTTTCCACCACCATTTTTTTCTCCCCTAGGGCCCAGTCCTCCTACCAGGCTTTGTAGCTTAGTTTGACAATGAGAATATTTTCATTCATAGTAAAGGGAAATAAACTTTTCGCATAACAGACTAATATAATTGTTCCATTGATTTGCATGGTCATCCGTCAGTCCTAGACTATCCGTATATTTCCAGCCTCCTCTTCCTCTCGGTTGTGGATGACCGACATAGGAATCATTAAGAGTTAAGAGACCACAGTCTCTAAGGGCATGGATCAGGGGGTCCAATAATCTGTAGTGGTTTCCCGCACCAATCCATGGATCCTCACCAAGTCAAATACTCCGACCATCACCCAGTTTCCAAGATGTCAAGGTCTAGACCAACGGAAACGCAGAAACAAAGGCCTTCCACACCAATGTGACAGTGTTTATTTTATTCAATGTTCTAAACCACTCAGCAATTGACTTGTTTGGGAAATACTTCAAGATCATAACACGAACCCATAGTGTATTTCCTTGTGTTAAATGCCATAAATTCCTTCCAGCCAATGCCTGTGCAAAAAGGAAAATGTCCTTTAGGCCCCATCTGTTGAGTTCCTTTGGGGATGTTATTGTCGACCAATGCACTAGGTGTAATCCTCCCGGAGATGTTGTCCTACCCATAAGTATTGGAAACAAATCCTACAATTTTTTTGTAAAACACCTTTTGGGATCGCCATGATAGAATTCCAATACACAGGTATACTTTCTAGGATGGATTTTAAAACGATCAATCTACCTCCTTGCAATAATAGACGATTTACCCAGATCAAAATATTGGCTTCAATATTTCGAATAAGCCAACTCCAATCTTCCTTCCTATAACAATCTAGTTTAAGGTGGAATCCCAAATACTTGATTCCATCCTTCATGCATATTTTTTGGGTTGGTATTAGATTGTGAAGTGTGTTTCGTTCTCCCTCGGAGCAATTATTCAGGATCATGTTTGATTTATCCAAATTGATCATCATTCCTGTCACTTTGCAGTGGAGGTCAATTATTTTTTTAAGGGAAATTAGTTTTGTTTGGGAACCAAAAACACTTACGAAAATATTGTCTACAAACAACAGGTGTGTGATCTCCTCCGACTCGGAGACCTTAACCCATCTAAGGGAATTACTGCTTCTGGCTTCTTTCATCAATTTGTTGAGGGCCTCCGCCACTATCAAGAAGAGGAAAGGGGATAGGGGGAAGCATTGTATTAGTCCCCTCATAGCCTTGAATAAATGAGAAGGGGACCCATTTATGAAGACTACAAATGAGGCATTGATCAGACATCCCATGATCCAGTTGAAAATTCTTATATTAATCCCCATTTGTAGCTGAACTAGCCTCAAGAAGGTCCAATCTACTCTGTCGTAGGCCTTATCTAGATCTAGCTTTACAATGGCCACTTTGAGGTTTTTCTTTTTTATAGAGTGAAGGGTTTCTTGTGCGATTGCAACCACATCATGGATCTGTCTATTGTGAAGAAAACCAAACTTCTCTTCATTGATGATCTCATTCAACATAGGGCGGAGTCGCCTAGAAATAATCTTCGAAATAAGCTTGTAGGAGACATTGGCACAAGATATAGGCTTGTACTCCCTGAAAGTTTCTAAATTCTATTTTTTCGAGATAAGGCGAATGAAATTAGAGTTGAGTACCCTGTGAACTTGGTCAATCCGTCGCGAAACATTAGGAGGAGATCTGTCTTAATCAACTCAAAGAATTTTTTGTAAAATTCGACAAGAAAGTCATATGCACCCGGACTCTTACCACTCTGCATTGTGAACAAGGCAGTTTTATTTCATCTATTGATACTTCTTTTGTTAGGGATTGGTTCATCTCCTCGAAAAAAACCCGTGGAAATTTGTTCACGACTTCCAGTATCTCCTGGATCAGACATCCTACAGGTACATGAAAGAGTGTTTCAAAATGTCTAGCCCCAGTCACTGCCTTCTCCTCGAAAGTGGATGCCATGTTTCCCTAGTCGTCTCTTATTTCCCAAACTGTGTTGTTATTTTTTCGGAGGTTTGCAAAATTGTGAATTTTTTTTGTATTGTTGTCTCTTCCTCAATCCAAATCGCTCTGCTCTTTAGTCTCCATATTTGTTCTTCTTTCAAGAGCCAATCGTTCCTCTGTTTCTCCAGACTCCTTAGTTCGTCGAGTTGTATAGGGATTAGTGACCCATATTTTATGCGTCTATCTAGGGTCATTATGTTGTTTTAAATATGATTTAATTCCCTTTGTTTATTAGCCTTCCATATCAAAAGCCAAGATTTAATGGCTCTCTTGAATTTTTTTACGTTCTCTCCAAATTGAATCATCATAGGTTATCGCTTATTGTGGGAGAGCTAAGTCACCTGACACGTCCATATTAGGTCAGGTCTCCGTATTCGTGGTGTCATTGAGATGACACGATACGATACGTACCGGACATGAATTCCACACGTGTCATAAGTGGGGGACACGAATTCAAACCGTACCAGACACGATTTCCACACGTGTCACAATTTTATGACACGTGTCCCTCATAAAGGAGCCCGCGGGAGGTAATAAATTGGTTTTTTTGTTTTTTTATGGTTCCATTTCATTGTTAGTCTTTGTGTCTTCACCATGGATAGCTCTCGGACCTCCTGGCATCAATCAACGACCCTCCTACACCCAACGACCAACAAGTGAGCAAGTGCAACCATGGGATTAGGATATCTCCGCGGACCTCCTGGCAGTGGTAGCAAGCTTGAAGCAACTCAGCAACTCAACTGACAGCAACCCAATTCACGAATCAAGTAAGTCCTCTGCCCAGTTTTGGATGGGTGCCCAATGCCCACTCCCTATGCTCACGAGTCACAACGTATTTTACAATTTTGGGGTCTGTTTTAGAGGTGAAGTGTGGTGACTGTGGTCTGTTTTGTATGTTGTGTTTAGAGTCTGGTGACTGTGGTCTGTTTTGTATGTTGTGTTTAGACTCTAAACACAGCATACAAAACAGACCACAATCACCACACTTTACCTCTAAACTTCAAAATACAAATTGGGGTGATTGTGGTCTATTTTGTATGTTGTGTTTAGACTCTAAACACATCATACAAAACAGACCACAGTCATCCCAATTTGTATGTTGAAGTTTAAAGGTAAATTGGGGTCTGTTTTCACGGCCCTATACTTCAGCAAAGGTATGTTGAGTTGGGTTCTATGGGTGGTGGTAAAGTGCGGTCTAAAACATGGTATGCTGAGTTGGGTCATATGGGTGGTGGTAAAGTGGGGCCCACTTTACCACCACCCATATGACCCAACTCAGCATACCATTGTTGAAGTATATGTCTGTGAAAACAGACCCCGGTCCACTTTTTGTATTGTCTTTGAGTTTAGACTCTAGAGGAAGGGGTAGATAATAGATTAAATAGTAAAATTGTAAAAGGAAGGGGTAGATATCGTAAATTAAATTGTATTGTCTAAGGTCTTTTATTTGTCACAAAAAAAACTTGCAATTTGCAAACTAATGGCATTTTATTTGTTGGAACTTGGCCACTGCCCTACTTCATTAAACATTTCAGATTTGGTTTTGAGTCTTTGACTCTTGACTCTTGAGTCAACTTTGAGCAAGAAATCATGGCAGGTAGAGGTCAGAATAGAGGGGGGAATACCAATGCTCAAAGACAAAACTTATCTTCATCAAATGCTGGAAGCTCTCCATCTATTTCAAGTGTTAATGCTACTGCTAGTGTTGTTGTTGTTTCAAGGGCTGCATATGACCCTGTTATAGCAAGGAGACAAGCTAGTGAGAAGATATACCCCCTATGGAAGTATGTCACTAAAAAACAAGGGCAGGGATCAGTCTCAAAGGCTTCTAGGGGAGGGAATATTATTTGGATTTGTAATTTTTTCCACACTGAGTACAAGAGTACCTACTACTAGGTTAAAGGCCATTTATTGGGCCTTCCTTGTGGACTTCGTGTTGATATTATGGTAGCTGTGTGAGGTATTTACCTCCACGTGTAAACCTGACAAGGATAGAACACTCCGGGAAGCAAGAAAAAACCCTAATGAGTTGGCTAATAACCCTAGAAGACTTTGAGACTGACCCTGTTATAGCAAGGAGACAAGCTAGTGAGAAGATATACCCCCTATGGAAGTATGTCACTAAAAAAC
>JASDQU010097479.1:0-21565 GCA_032191745.1 Picea mariana | reverse complement strand
CTTCCCAGTTTGACGGAAGTGATCTAGTGAAGTGATATCAACCTTTTTGTCTATTCTTGAGGGGCATGGAATCCTGACTGGTGCATATGGATTCTTGGTGATCCGTATCTCAATATTGCCTATGCCTTCCTAGATAGTGATGAACTTGGTGGTTTGGCCTGTAATTGACTATGTTGTTCTATAATAGTGGTCATTGTTTGTTGAAATAGGTGCATGTGGGTATACATATCTACAATGGCCTCTTCTTGTTCTACCTTGGCTTTCTCTACACTAACCTTGAATATTTGGAGGATTCTTCCATCTCTATTCACTTGCTTTAGTTGTTCCTCTAGCTCTTTGATTACTGCATCCTTCTCTAGATTTTGGCAGTATAAGTTCTGAATGTTATCTTCTATTGTTGTAGTGAAAGTGGAACCGATGGGAGCTATGGAGATAGGGTCCTCACTCATTTTTCCTTTCACTGGGGTTTGTGTGAGGACTGAAATTAGATTACCTCCCATGGATGGCACTTTCCTTATTTTCTCTTGTAAAATCCTTCCTGTGGCCTTATCATATGTGAACTTCTTTAGATTGGGAACTTTTCTTGGTTTGAATCGGGTACAAATCCCTAGACCTAGCCCAATAAATTGGGTATGACTATTGGCACCTCTTGTTGATATCTCTGGGATATCGGTGTCCATCGATGATGCCTTATCATTCCTTGATTCTTCATCTTTCTTATGTTGCTCCTCCTCAACTACCTTTTCTGCAACTTCACTTGTTTCTTTATGTGTCACTTCTATTATTTTCATTTCTTCTATTGTAGCGCTTTCAGTTATTGCCTTCTACTTGGCTTCTTTCTCTACTTCTCTCTCAATGTTTTCTTTTGTTTCGGCCTCTACCTTAGCTATTTCCACTATTAAATTAGCTTTAGCCTTATCTTTGCCTTCATCAATTTTTATTTTCTTCTCCATTGCATCTTCCCTTTTCTTGTTCATATTTTATTTCTTTCTCCTCTTCTTTTATGTTGTTTTTATTTCTTCTTATGCTAATATGGAGTCGGGAGATGTGGTTGCAGTAGATGTTTTTGTTGCAGCCTCTTCTTTCAATTTATTCTTCGCCTCCCTGTGAGCTCTTTCTTCATTTGTGATTCTCCCAATGGGTTTTCCATATCTCTTGGAAATGACTTTGTTGTATGTTCTGGCACCACAATGTACCACCTCTTCTTCCAATGTGTCTAAAGTGTATTCCAAGGGGGTTATGTACTTAGTGAAGTGTTTCTTGACCAACGTTTTTGGGTCGTGCCTCCTAAATATCTCTTTTTTGAAGTGGTATGAAAGTAATGTTACATGTATCCACTTCATCTTGGGCTTTCTTGAGGTTTGAAAATTAGTAGGCCTTGATCCACAATGGGAGTAGGGGCCATATAGATTTCTTATTTTGGTAAAGTATTGCCCTTATTTCATTGATCACTATCTGGTAGGCCAATTCTTGAAGCAACAATTTTTCTAGGAAAAATCAGAGAATCAGATGTGGGGATTTCATGGCTCGATATATTCTGATGTATGTTCCATGATCCATCAAGTATCATTCCCCTATTCTTCTAATTATAGCAAATGTTTTGTCAATCATACATGAGGATTGTGTGCAGAAAATGAATTTGTATAACGGGGTTAGGAAGTGCGCACATATCTTGTGATACTTTGTCCTATACGTATGCTCCTAGAGAACCTTGCAGTAGATGTGGATGGTTGGGTCTATCGGTTGTCATTCCCAACCCATATTTTGGTATTGATGCACTACACACATGATATATAGGAGATATGAAGATATGTGGAAGTATGGAAACATCCCAAGATAGGTTTCCTTAACTGTTGAGATGACCTATGATAAGTTTGCTGACAAAATGTCAACCCAGTTGAATGACAACCCTTCTTCTGCACATTAGTGAATCAGGGGCATATATGACAGAGAAACTTTCAAGGCATATGGATCTCTATACAATCTGCATAGCATGGCCACCATGTATTGATATGGCTTTCGTAGTGTGGTTGTAGGGTATCCACCAGTTGGTTTGAGCTTAATTTTTTTCTCTGGTTTGCACCAAATCCAACACAATTTTTTGTCTGTATGATTGAACCCACCAAGAATTTCATCATCTAAATTCTAGGTTCCTTTCTCTAGATGGTAACATTTTGTTAGATCTGTGGGTTGAAATGAGGCTATAGGCTCTCCCATAGCATTGCAGATGTACCCTTTATCGAATTCTATGTGTTTAAGGATCTAGGCAATGGCATCAACATAGGGAAATACTACAGCGCAGGATGTTACTCTGTGTATCCAAAATTTCCATATATTCTTGAAATTTTAAGATCTTCTTGGTCCCCAACATCGACGAGGAAATTTCATTTCTTGAACATTTGATAAATGTCACCTCATTTGAGTGAAACTTCCCCCTTTTCTAAGAATATAGGTGTATCATCCTAAATTTTCACTGGGGTCTCAAGTTCATATTCATGTTGGATACCACTCTCGGAGGCCTCCATGTCCAGTGCTTTATTCGTCAACTTATTCCATGTAGGCATATCTAAACCTAAAATGTTAGATGATATTATCACAAACAAACTAGGTAATAAAATGAGAATGATTAGATCAGATGTTATAAACAAAGAAAAGATAAGCATGAAAGGAAAATATACTCATTTAACTCGTGTTAAGTACCCAACGAATCATTTGTACTGATGTTAGGTGGGAGGTCATCATTGGAAGATGATACTCTAATGGAAGGCAATGTGTAAATTTAAGCTTTGGTGAAGAGGCAATTTGAAAAATCCAAACGAGTTAGTTAAAGGTTATCCTAGCTAATGGCTGTAAAATTAGAGACCAAAGCAGTTCATAGGAACTTCTCCGATGTATGCCGGAGAGGTTTATGTAAATTAAACATGTCACAGTGGACACGTTCCTTTGAAGACCTATGTGCACACCGGCAGAGTTTGTGTAAATTCCTTTAGTTTAAAACGAAGGTGATTGTGTTATGTGTGTTGGTGGGTGAGTGTATATCTTGGAGGAGTTTATGTAAAGTCCTCAGGTTAAACTAGAGGTAATTTTGTTAACTCCTTCGGTGAATACCAGAGGATTTCATACCAAGTCTTAGGGTTGGACTAACAATAATCTCATTAAGTCCTCCAGTGCCACTGGAGGAAATCTTGTAAACTTGTTTCGCTAGTACTAGCGTCAATCTCACAAATTTATCTGTTTACAAAGAATATTTGAAAACTAATTGAGATTTGGCAATGGGTTTTTTTGTTCATGTTTAGGGTTTGAGTGTCGAGGGCCTGGGAAGTTAGGCTTTGGGTTTCACACATTGGGAAATCTTATCTATGAGAAAAGTGTTTGAGATTGTTTGGGCTTGTAGATTTTCATTCTGGATGGTTAAGGTTTTTTATCCCCTATGGCTAAGGTTGTGGCTAAACCAACTATGTGGAAGAAAAGTTGCTTAGGGTATCGATTGTGAAAAGAGAGAGAGCTGGGAGTGATAGGTCTATGACTTGGTGCTAGGTCAAGTCAAAGGTCAGACAAGAGAGTGTAGTTACAACCCCTGGGATGAATAGAAATTATGGCATGGGAGAACAATGATACAGTCGGGGCCAAAGGGTGAAGTAATCAGGGTTTCGTATGGAGAAAAGATGAAAGAGTCACCATCATCAAATATACCAATAAAGGAAACCCAACGGGGACATATTTTAAAGGGTCGGTATCTAAATAAATAGAAAATGAAAAATATCCCTAACCCTAGTAAATATTACTAGTGAAGATGAAAAGGATGGTTTTAGGGCTTACTTGGAACTTGTAATGACGCATGGAGGTAGAGGGTAGGTAGAGGACAAAGGAATTTTGAACTTGTGATAGCTTGATAGTGCTCCATATTTACCCCTAGATGATTGGAAAATGAGTCTGGGAAAGGAAAGAGGGCACTCTGATTGTCAAGTCTCTCGGGTGATCGAAAGAAACAAACAGTTAAAATGGTAAAGGGGAGAACCCTTTTATAAAAAACAATTACAATTAATAAAATTAGTGAGGTTTTGATATCTTAACCAGAAGCGATGTTGTGAATTCCTTCATTGTGAACCAGAGGCATTGATGAGAAGGTCTCCGGTATGCACCAGAGGACATTGTGAGAAAGTATCTAGTGTATACCAGAGGAGAAAATGGGAACTCCTCTTATTTGACTGGAGGCATTTGTAAGAACTCCTTTGTTTCAACTGAAGGAGTTTGTAAGAACTCCTCCGGTCGAACCAAAGGAGTTAGAAATAAGTTTTGTGGCGTGTGTTGAAGGGGAAGATGGGAACTCTTTCGGTTTGACCAGAGGAGTTTGTAAGAACTCCTCCCATTGAACCAGACGAGTTGGCACTAAGTCGGGAGGTGGTAAAAAAGTGTTTCAGAGGAGTTTAGGGGAATTTCTCTGATGATCACTAGAGATCTTGAAGGGAACTTCTCTGGTGTATACTAGAGGAATTTACAAGAACTTTCCCGATGAACAAAAAATATTCTCAAAATCTACCCAAGTGTCAAGAAATAATATGCAATCCCAACCAAACTAACAAAATTAGAGTGGACTACTTAAAGAGGGCTAATCAATGATCAATATTAAGGAAAATTTTCAAGCCAAGAATGTTTTATAGAAGAGAGCAGGGGGCTCCATTTTCTTGGAAATAGGATTTACACGTAAATATTCAAGAAAAAGGAGGTTGTTGATGCCTAGTACAACAAATGGAGGCACATTGGGCAAAGCCATGAATCTATGCAGAGTAGTATATAAACACAAACTTTTGAGGATGGGATCACAGATGATGCATGATTCATGAGAAGAATATCAGGTCCCTCATCTTTTCAAATTGCATATTTTGAGAAGACAAAGTTTGTGTGATACAGATAAGAAGTTAGAATCATGCCCAGAATAGACTAATTACCAAAACATAACCTCTTGAAATGAAACTGGTGTAAATGTGTTAAACCTACATAGAATATATCTAGCTAGAAAATGACATACACAATTTGTAGAGAAAATATGAGAAAAGAGAAGCAGGAGAGAAAGAATGGAAAAATATGCATTAACCAAATGAATGAATGATAATTTAAACATGATATACTCTATATAAATCAAATAATGTGCACTGGGGGAGAAGCCAATGCACCATAGTGGTGTTCTAGAGTGATTTGGACACACACCAACAGTTACGGGAGTAAACTGCCACCTAGTCTAGTCTCTCAGGTAGTTAAGGGAGTCAACTACCACCTAGCCTGAGTTAACTAGTCTCTTAGTCTTTAGTTAACTGACTGAAACATAGTGAAGTGAGGAGGATATTAGGGAATCATGATTAATGCGCTAGTCTAGTGATGATCCCAAGGACAATGCACATTATTTGGTGATGATCCTAATATTGCATGGTGATAATCCCAATGTGGCATCTAGACTCCACTCAACTGATCAAACTAAAGTGTGAATTGAAGAGAATATTATCCTAGAGGAATATTATCCCTAAACTATAGGACACTAAATAATGACTAATAAACATAGGGAAAACCTTAGGATAAATAAATCCTAGGTGTGTGTGAAGTATCTCCAACACCACCCCTAAACATCACTATGGTGAAAATAAAGAATGGGTCTCGGCAATGAGGCCATGTTAGGTACCCAAATACAAAAGATACACTAAAATAAATGAGGAAAGAGGGAAAACCTCATGGGAAAACCCCCCCTCAAAGTACAATGTATGTAAAAATAACAACTAGCGGTTGCTAGGCAATTGTGTCCTTCACTCTAAGACGACTACGCAGAGAATGGAACGTCTACTTAGTGAAGGTCTTGGTGAATATGTCTGCAGTTTGTTTTGTTGCAGGAAAAAACTACACGTCAATGATCCCCTCGTGTACTAAGTCCCAAATGTAGTGCATGTGGATCTTGATGTGCTTCATTCGCTACCTCTAAACTAGATCTCTGCAGAACTTCAGAGTGCTCTGATTGTCACACTAGATGATGATCAGTTGATGAAAATGAATGACCAAATCAGTGAGAAAATGTTGTAGCCACATAGCCTGAATGGTTATGTTAACTACCCCTCTATACTCTACCTCAACTGAACATAGAGAAATAGCAGTCTGCTTCTTGTTTGACCAATAGATAGGCCCAGAACCAAGACTAATTGAGTAATCAAATGTGGACTTGCAATCAATGCTATCGCCATCCCAGTCAGAATCAGTGAACCCATTGAAGTCCAATGTAGAGTCTGTTGCATAGTGAATCCCAAAGGTGATGGTTCCTTGTATGTATCAAAGGATACACTTTGCAGCCTTCCAATATAGCTCATGTGGCTCCTGCATGAACTTGGAGACTACTCCAACTACATAGGAGAGGTCTGGTCTGGAGTGTGTGAGATACAACAAGCTCCCTACTAGCTTTCTGTACAGTGTTTTTTCAACTAGTGGAGTGTTCCTACCATCGTCAAGTCTAAATCCTGATAGGAAAGGAGTCGAGGTAGACTTGTAGTCTATCATGTGAAATATCTCAAGGAGATCTCGTGCATACTTGGCCTGAGACAGTTTGATGCCTGATGCATCTTGACTGATCTCGAGTCCAAAGAAGAAATGTAGTGGACCCATGTCCGTCATCAAGAACCTGTCCTGCAGAATCCTCTTGATCGTTGTAATCATTGAAGTCAAACAACCGGTGATCAACAAATCATTAACATACAAAACTAGGAGTAGAAGTGAATCAGTCATCTTGAGCATGTAAAAATTCGGGTCTGACTTACAATGTACAAATTTCTATGACAGTAGGTAGGATTCCATCTTGGCATACCATGCCCTTGGAGCCTACTTGAGGCCATAAAGAGACTTCTTCAGTTGACAGGACAAAGATGAATCTTGCATAAATCCTTGGGGAAACTCCATATAAATCTCCTCAGAGAGATTGTTGTGAAGAAATGAATTCTTCACGTCCATCTGATGGACTTCCCATCCCTTGTTTTCCACAATGGAAAGTGCCAAATGTATGGAATCCATATTTTCTACTGGAGAGAAGGTCTCATCATAGTCAATTCCATGCACCTGCTGAAATACTTTGGCAACTATCCTAGTCCTGTAGACCCATCTACACCTGCAAATTTCCTTCCTGAAAGAAGGGGAACCAAATCTCAATTCTGGTTCTCGATGATGGATTTGTACTCCTCCTTCATGGTGGATTATCAAAAGGGATTTCTAGTATCCTAGACATAGGAATGTGGATCTGAAGACTAAACCAAGAAAATATTCCTGGGTGGAATCGGTTCAATGGAAGTGAGTGTAAGAGGAGGATCCTCAATATCATATCGAGTCCTCCTACCATCAGCTGGATCCCCAACAAGATCTTATGCATCTTGAAGAGTAGTCTTGTTCCACTTGGGCCTCTTCTCTAGCTCTGCATCTGCATATGCATGCACTGAATCTGCATCTAACAGTATTGAATCTCTATATGGATCATTTGAATCCTCTGAATCAGAACTCTCATCTAAAGAAGAGTCAACATGTGCATGCTCATCATCTCTGACAGGTGGAAGAACAAAAGTGTCTGCATGTGGCTGTTGAGGTACATGCGAGACACTTTCCTCAAATTGGACACTACGATCAATGATGAGTTGGTCTGAGAAAATATCAATGAGTTTGTATCCCTTCACACCATCAGGGTATCCAACAAAGATACACTTTGTGCTCTATGGATCAAGTGCCTTCCTCTTCTCAGAGGGAATCCTGGCCCATGCACATGAACTGAAAATATGGAAGTGGGTCACTTCCGGTTTGAGGCCACTCCAAGCCTCGTAAGTGGTCTTATCCTTGACAGATCTATAGGGATATCTGTTTTGGATGTAGGTTGAAAAATTAAGTGCTTCAGCCCATAATATTTGTGGAAGTGACTTTTCATGTAGCATGCAAGATGCCATCTCTTTTAGAGATCTATTTTTTTTCTTAGCAACTACGTTTTTCCGCAGAGTATAAGGAATCATGTGCTGCAACTAAATCCTGACCTCATGACAAATGTTTTGTATCTCATGGTTGACATACTCTCCCTCGTTATCTGTTTGGAGGAATTGGATTTTCTTTCTTGGCTGTGTTTCAACAAGGGCTTTGAAATCTTTGAAGTGTTGAAAGACCTCTGATTTTTTCTTGAGAAAGAAAATTCATGTGAAGCATGAGAAATCATCAACAAAAATGACCATGTACCTTGCTTTCTTGATTGATGGATGTGGAAAAGGGATCATGAGGTCACTATGGATCAAATCTAAAGGAGAGGAATCCTTATGAGTCTTTCCTTTTTCAAATTTCTCTTGAGGGTGTTTTCCAAGAACACATCCCTCACAAATTCCTTTGGAGAAGTGGATGTCAAGTAAACCATCAACCATTCCCTGCTTGCTAAGTTGTTGCATATATCTGAAATTTAAATGCATGAACCTTTCGTTCCATATCCTATTGCTTTCATCAGCATGGGTAAGCAGTAATGCATAATCTAATTCAATAAATTCATAAAATGTGTAGAGTATGGATTGATGATTTACCTCACCGGTAGAAACCCTAGAATTGGTTTTCATGTCATAGATATTCACTGCATCAAGTGTGAATATGACTCTCTTTCCGGTGCTGAATTTTTTCATCTAATACACAGATATAATATTGATGGAAAGTTTGGGAATGTGTAGCACATTCTCGAAGATTCCGTTTGTGAGTTCAATTCTTCCTTTGTCGAAGACCTCGACTGGAGAGTTGTCCCCCATCAAAATAGGAGGACCTTTGCATGCATCTAATGAATAATAGACTTCTTTTGTGGCTTCCATGTGGTGTGATGCACCTAAATCTATGATCCAAGCATCGAGAGAGGAGTTCATGGAAATCAAAGCATGTCTAGAATTGCCTTTCTTGGGATTCTGATCTTTTGGCTTCTTCTTCTTGGCACCCTCGGGGATGCAATCTCAAAGGTTGTTTTGTTGAAGTATTTGGGCCATTTGATCTATCTGTTTCCGCATACATGCATATTTTGGATGGAATCCTTTATGGCAGTAAGTGCATTTCTCCCCTTTTCTTCCCTTTCCACCTTTGGATCAAAAGGCATCATTGAAGGGTTTTGAGTACCCTTCCTTCTTTGGATTTGCAAGTTCTTTCCTTTTGTATTTGTCTTTATACTTCTGATATTTATGACCACTACCATCTTGCACGGTAAGTGCATGCGCCTCTGGGACTTTGATTTTTCTCATATTGATGAGGTTGTTCTACTCTTGTGTCAGAGACTCGATAAAGGACTCAAGAGAGGGCATCATCCAAGTGTCTCTAGAGGCGAGCCTGACTGAATGAAATGTAGATACAAACAGTAAGTATTCCATACCAAGTTTGAAGATAATTGTCAGAACCATTTGTTTCTCCTCCTTATATTTATCAACCCCACAAGCCTTGAGTTGCGACAACAAATCCTTATATTTGGTAAAGAAATCTTGGAGATTGTCGAAGGTTTTTGGATCCAAAGTGAGCAATTCCACCTCTAGTGTGTGTTCCCTCATCTCGTCCTGTTTTCCAAAAATCCCTTCCATGGTCATCCAAGCTTCATTGGGAGTTTTATAGGAGGATATGTGAAAGAGGAGTTCAGGAGAAATGAAACTACAAATAGTTCCAAACGCTTCATCCATTCAATTTACATACTTGGATTTTTATATGGCTGATGTTGGTTCAGTTTTTGTGTTCATGGTTAACCTTTATAATCCTCTACCTCGAATATGCATTATCATCTTCTCCTTCCATGCAAATAAATTGTACAGTGTAAGAATGAATTATTTTGGAAATTCCATTTTTCCATTGTCTTCAATCTTCAGTACCTGCAAAAATAAATTGGTGTGTCTTTTCTCTAGCAGTTTTTCAACTCTGATACCATGTAAATGTGTTGAACCTACACAAAATATATCTATATAGAAAATGACATACACAATTTGCAGAGACAATATGAAAAAAGAGTAGTAGGAGAGAAAGAATGAAAGAATTATCATTAACCAAATGAATGAATGATAATTTACACATGATATAATCTGTATAACTCAACTAATATGCATTGGGGGAGAAGCCAATGTGGCATAGTGGTGGTCTAGAGTGATCTAGACACACACCAATAGTTGAGGGAGTGAACTTCCACCTAGTCTAGTCTCGTAGGTAGTTACGGGAGTGAATTACCACCTAGTCTAAGTTAACTAGTCTCTCAGTCTTCAGTTAACTGGTTGAAACTGAGTGAAGTGAGGAGGAGATCAGGGAATCATGAGTAATGTCCTATTTTGGTGATGATCCCAAGTACAATGCACATTAGCTGGCGATGATCCCAATCCTACATGGTGATAATCCCAATGTGGCATCTAGACTCCACTCAAATGATCAAATTGAAGTGTGAACTGAAGAGAATATTCTCCTAGAGGAATATTATCCCTAAACTATAGGAGACTGAATAATGACTAATAAACATAGGGAAAACCTTAGGAAAAACAAATCTCAGGTGTGTGTGAAGTATCTCCAACAAATTTCTTCAATAAGGCATGAGGAGTATAACAGTGAACTGATATATCAGGAATATTGAAAATACAAGTTGTTTATGCATTTATCTGGTGTTGATCCACTATAAACAAGCATCGATAGCCCCAACAGAGTCACCCCAGTGTCACAAACCTTTCTCCACTGCCAGTGATTTTTCACAGCCTTAACGAAGATACTCTCATGTCCCATATCATCTGGAATGCCTTTCCCCAATACTTTAACTTTTATAATTTGATTCTGTTGTATTCAAAAAAAGGTGGATGGGGGGATTTCATTCTTCCTTTAAAGTTATGAGGGATGACACCTATGAAGGTGATATTTTCCAACTTGATTATAGATGAGAGAAATCCCTGAGCAATGTTCCCTGGAGTACTAAACATTCCTTTCTGAAACTATTTCCTCTCATTTTCAAACAAACACAACATATCTTCTTAGGCATGACCCTTGATTATTTCCTTGTTACATTTTAAGTGTACAATGCTTGTATGTTGACAAACTTTGTTCTGCTACTGGGTGTTATAGAAAGATTTTCCTCACCATGACTATCTTGCACAGAGGGTCTTTTATCAGTTTCCCTATGCAGACTTATCATCCCTTTTTGATGAATCCAGAGCTAAAAATATATATTTTTCCACATATACGCTCCTTAACTGCCTTGCAAGATGCATATACGCTAGTTGCTCCACTACAAATCGTGTATATGGGGATTTGTGCCAGAAAATACAAGATCAGGTCAGGTTTCCATGTCACGACAGAAGATCTCTGATCTTTGGCCTTCCATATACTGGGAACATTCCAACTTGACCCTTTAGTTGCATTCTGGAGGCTATAAAAGAACAATTTTGAGCTATGGAAAAAGAGGAGAAAGCATTCAACTTTGAGAACAAAGTTACTCTGGAGAAATTACTTCATATTGAGTCTGCAACCCTTTGTCCCTCAAGTTTGAACACTGTGTTCAGCCCCCAAGCTCATCCCTTATTGTTGAGAGGACCTCATTGCCTCTTTCCTATGAGCTTGACTTTGGTGGAGGATTGAAGTGGTGAAGACCCAGCTGGAAGGAACTTGGTTTCTTGGTTTCGAACCGTGCCGACATGGAAGTCTATAATGTTGATACTTCTATCGATCAATTATTAATAGAAATACTCCTTTCCTGTCCTATCGATATCTTACAAATATATGATTATTATCCATGGCATGTTTGTAATGTTTATTTATGAATTGTGCTATCTGATGTGCTAACTCATTTTATATATTGTCACTATATACTTGCATTGCTTGTTTGTTGAGAAATTCTTACAGGTGTAAAGCTTTGGGTCAAAGTGCTCATGGTGGAACGACATCAAACGATTGGATCGAGGTAGGCTTCTTCCTCGTATCGCACATTAGTTTATATAGAACATGCTGGAATTGAGTTGATTTCTACAGTCATACATGTCTGTCGTGGTTTACCCTTGGCCATAGAGAGTTTTTCCCTTGTAACAGAAATGGTGACTCCACTGGGGAGAGATCTTCCTTCTAAGAGTTGAAGTACTTTTTCTTCTTACATTTCTCTTTTTCCTTTGTGTTTCTTTTCATATCATTGTTGGATAGATTCTGTTCACTCTGGGTCTAAGTTTTCATCCTTTTACCCTTGCCTAGCCTTGTTTTAAATCATATACACCCTTTTTGCCTTGACAGTCGTGTATACACGCATGTTGTATCACTACAAGAAGCGTATATATGCTTTGTTCTCCTGAACAGTCACGTATACCACTTCCCCTTGCTTTTTTGCTTGGTTTAGTGACTGCTGAGTAGGATTTGAGGATTACTGAGCCTTCTTGGGTCTCTGTAGTGCCTGTTAAGATTATCTGGGATGATAGGAAGCCTATTGGGAGTTGAATTTTTAGGCGGTGTCTTTCTCCTTGTTTTCCATTTTTTATTTTTCCTTGGTTTCTGTGTTGTTTGCTTGGCTGCTTGGTATTATGCTTGAGTTATTGTTTTTATACACAGTGGAATTTATATATCAGGTGGCTTATCAGTCCATGGATTTTCTTTTTAATACATTGAAAATACAAAAAAATAGGCATTTTGCATTGGTTGGCATTTTTGTCTTTGAACCTTTATCATTAGCTTAGCACATTTAGCGAAAGATTGCATTTTACTTCTGAGTTGCAGAGTTAAAATTGAAGATTGAACTATTTTTTATTTAGCATATCATTCACCGAAAAGTTAAAGTTAGGCTTTGCATTATATATATTTTTTATTTTTTTCCAGAGTCATAACACCATGAGTTTCATTTCCATACCTTTTTGAGTAATCATGACCAATAAAATTTACACTTTAAACTAAAATTGATTAGTAACGATTTTATTTTTGAGGGTGCACAAACTAGCCTAGGATTTAGTGCCTTGGAATAGGATTTTGTGAGTAAACTTCTCCAAGGCAATTAAATCAACATATGTGTCTGAGACAGGGATTTGAGAATTCCATTGTAAAATTGGTAATATCAAGAGGCTCCGCTCACACCAGAGTTAATCACGAGTTCATGTGAAGTTAGTTGAAGGGATAACCCCTGGATACTCACCTAGCATCAGAGATATTTATGTGGATTTATTCATATTTGGGGATCTTGCCAGTGCCCATACCTCTGTGAGAGGTGGTAATTTCAAGGTTTCGGGCTTTGATACCTTGCCCATATGGTGATCCGGACTTACGACTACTCACTTGTGCATCGGTTATACAGTGGTTTATTAGTTTCTTGACTTAGGTATCTCATAGGTTACTCGCAGGGGTTATTCTACTTGTACCCTGAGTCAGATAGGGGTCGGATAACACACAACCTTTATGGAGGATTACCTCTCTGGGGGGATCTAACCGAATGGTTGTTAATTCCACGAGGGCCCCTATAACTGATTCTCTTACCTCCAAACTTTAGCAGGGAGTCTCAGGTCCCTCTTGGATGAGACATACCTTCTTTAGCAAGGGAGGCCACTCAGCCACTTTAGCCCTTTTGCATGCATATTGGTCGTTTGACTTTTTGGTATGCTCTTTGACTACTAGTTGGCCCTAGGAGTCTATTGTTGGTTTTATTATCATGGATAGTGGAGTCCTTTTTACTCCTCCATCCACTGCTACCCACTCCATGATTCCTGCTCATCTCATGGGGGGAAACCCTATTGTTTTTTACAATGGTATGCAATATTACAACACTCAGTCTGCACCTTGGGTCTCTAGTAATTTTTCTATTGGTATGCCTTCCCATGTGAAACCCTCTCCCTAGTTGACATATATGAATCCTAGCATTGGACCCAGGGGCACCATCGCCCCCATACCCACCTCTTCGTTTGATATGAATCATGTTCCCATGGGAGGTTGGAACTTTCCCCCTTATGGATCCAATCCTAGCTATGCTTTTTCAGGAGCCAATGCTTAGATGGGTGCTTTTTCAACTTATTACACCCCACCCATGTATCTTCCATTTTCCATGTTGGTCCCTTTAAACACTTTTTCTATGACAGGTCCTCAAGTACCCCCAGGTCTTTCGTATAGGGAGAATCAATTTTACGGTTTGGGCTACCCTCCTTATGGGACCCTTTCACAAGGGGGAAACATATATCCTCACTCGAATAATTCTTATCCTACCTCGGTCTATTTGTAGTCCTCAGTGATGATGCCCGTCCATACCTCTTCAGACCACTTTAGCATAAAACACCACGTCTCTGAGAAAAGACTAGGAGTACACCAGGATCCTCTCTGGCCTGCAACGTTTCAGAACCAATCTTTTCCAAGACCTTGGAATAAAATGTCGCAATCTATCACTAGCCCAGCCACTGTCAGCCACACCAGTGCACCATCTCCTACCTCTGCTAGTCATGTCAGCGATGGGTCGACATTTTCTACAAATTATGCCAACAACTCGCTTCCAAAATCTGCCAATTATGTTGGAGACACCATCCTCTTCACCCCAGACCATAGTAGTGTCATGTCTCTAGCTCATATTCATCATACAGGAGACGACTCTCTTTCCTTGTCCAGTCCCATCTAGAAGCCTAAATGTCTTAGACGTAAGCCTAAACTCCTTTGAAGGACTTGTGAAGGAATTCATATTACTCATTTGTGCCCAGTAACTACCGGGATACCAGAGGCATGGGGATCCCCCAAAAGCCCTTTGAATTTTGAGACACCCATGTTTTCTTCTCACACCACTCCTCCTTTAGCAGTCTTGGTGGTTCTACCGCTGATATCTCCCTCCGAACTCACCCCCTTCATCGAGGGTGAAGCATCTCTTGCCCCTGTTGCTATGCATCCTCTTCAACCTATAATTGAAGAAGTGACTACACCAGTGCAATCTCTAGTCAAACCGACTCTCCCTCAAGAGAGTGATGCACCTTCCAATCATGTCATAAACATTCCAAGTCTTCCCCCTTCTGAACAAGGGAGATTCATTCTTCCTCCGAATACTCTCCCTCCAAGTCCTAACGAGGCCCCCTTCGATTGGGATGACCTGATGGGACATCCCATCCCCCCACCTATGTCTTTTCCATTAAGAGACATTATTCAAACCATAACAGAGACTATATACTCTATTAGCACTTTCTCTTGATCAACTTGGAGAGCTTTGGGTTTTCCTAAGCTTCTGTCAGCTATCCACAAGATACTGACTTTTGGTAGAAGTCTGAGATGGGAGCCTTGGCTTCCGCTTCTACATGTTGATTAGAAAAAAAATAAGTCTTAGTTAAGATCTTTTCTGACTTGTTATTAAAAATTGAAAAGATCGTCGAGTGATTTGTCCCTTTCACACTCGTTAAAATTGGATTTGAAAGATCACAAGTCTTAGTTAATCTCTTTTCCGACTTGTTACTAAAAATTGAAAAGATCGCCGAGTGATTTGTCCCTTTCACACTCGTTAAAATTGGATTTGAAAGATCATGAGTCCTAGTTAAGATCTTTTCCGACTCGCTATCAAAAATCGAAAAGATTGTCGAGTGAACTTGTTTTTTTTTACACTTGTAAATTGGATTTGAAAAGATGTCTATTTGGCACAAGTTTACCCCTTTTTCACACCAAGTAGACTAAAAGATATAAAAAAGGACATTTTTTTGCATTAATTTGTGATTGCACCTCGTGCCCTCGCTTGCAGTATTGAGCCTTTAGCTGGTTCTTGCTTTGCATTATAAACCATTGCCTAAGAAATTTGCATCCTTGACCAAGTAGAGCCTTGTTTTTATCCTTCACAATTTGACACCCTATACCCTGGAGGGAACATCACCCCAAGTGTCCATCTCCCACATGCATTTCCTTACATTGAGCATAGGTATGTTCCACTGCTGGAACTAGTTTTGCTTACTTGTGACACTCGTTCCCTCCACTGTATCATAGCATTCATTTGTTATGAAAAAAACAAAAAACGATGTGTGGGAAGGGAGTACTATATTGTAATTGGCAACAGTCATGTCACCTTTGAACAAAGCACAAAGTTATTGAGTCCTTGCATCATCATAATTTTGGGTTTAGCATAGCCTTAGGAAGTTGATCTCATTACATAATTTTCTCTACCGACTGGTTAATCGTCCAGTCACTATAGACAACATTATGGATGCCTCCTACATCTAGTTTTCACATCATTAAGTCTATGCTGTCAGATTCCACCATATGTCTCATGATCTTGTTCAAAGGAAGTCTATCAACTTTTGTTGGCCACTCCTCATAAAACTTGACTTTGCATGTCGGTCATACCCTCTGTTTGTCTCAGGATCACATGATACTTTGGTTTCATGATGCACCCTGGCCCTACTTTCATCATTGGTAGGTCACCTTGAACCCAACAATCGACATTTCATCATGGTTCGTTGACTAGGTAGTTTCCCTTGTGTTCAACGGCAAGACATCTATTCACACATTGGGATTTGTGCAGTGTCTTGGATTCCATTAGCCTTATTGGCAGTTTCCTCACCTTTGTCAGTAGTTTTCATCATTGGCTGCTATTCAGAGGGTATTTTTCATGTACTTCTTGCATTTGGCAGATGCGAAAGACGCACAGGTTCATTGGTTAGTGAACATGTTCTTCATATGATCTCCACCAAATCATGAAGCTCCTACTTTGTTCCTCATGCTGATTGATGAGAGATGCCTTAATGCTCTCCTTTCAGTGGATTTCTTCCATCTACTTCAGCTCATGTATTTTGGATATGAGACCTAGAGTTTTATGGGTACCTTGAGGCTTGCAGTCATCAGTGGCAGGCTCTCTCACCATTGACATATGGGAATACATCAATGTCTCCTGATCAATGGATCTCTCAAGTGTTCAAAACCATCTCCTTTATTCACATTTGTAGAGATGTACTCAGTGCCTTGATACCTGCTTTCATCATTGGTAAGTTGTCTCGCGTTTGTTAACGGTATACCTCAATGACCGGTAATCAAACAATTTCTCATCGTGTTCGACCTCAACTCATTTATTCACATGATGTAGACTTGCACCATTGGCAGATTGTATTGAAGACTTGAAGACATCACTTTGTGGTCGTTTCTTTCCTAAGTTGTTGCTTCCATTTCATTAGACCAGTACCTATTTGACTTCAGTGATCATAGGAGATCAAATTGTAATCCATGGTATACAGATATCTTCAAATTAATTTTTGAGACTGGTTTCACTGGGCCTTGTTTGTGACTATGACAACTCTTGCCATGTAACCGCATTTATATTTTCCTATTCATGGCAATGAACACTTGTTGGTATATTTTCCACATGGATCTGCATTGTATTCTTGGCGGCCATGTATGCAAAGTCAGTACATAATGTAATAAGCAATTGAGTTCATCCAGTTGGTTCTCTACCACTCCACTTCTAGATTATTTATAATGTATTTTGACCATCACAGATACTCCTCTGATCTCACACATTAGGGGGCATCTGTTATAGAAATATTTGCCTCACCATGACTATCTTTCACAGAGGGCCTTTTATCCATTTCCTTCTGTAGACTTATCATCCCTTTTTGATGAATCCAGAGCTAAAAATATATATTTTTCCACATATACGCTCCCTAACTGCCTTGCAAGATGCGTATACACTTGCTGCTCCACTACAGCTCACGTATATAGGGATTTGTGCCAGAAAATACAAAATGAGGTTGGGTTTCCATGTCACGATAGAAGATCTCTGATCTTTGGCCTTCCATATATTGGGAACGTTCCGACTCGGCCCTTCAATTGCATTCTGGAGGCTATAAAAGAACAATTTCGAGCTATGGAAAAAGAGGAGAAAGCATTCAACTTTGAGAGAAAAGTTACTCTGGAGAAATTAATTCATATTGAGTTTGCATCCCTTTGTCCCTCAAGTCTAAACACAGTGTTCATCCCCCAAGCTCGTCCCTTATTATTGAGAGGACCTCATTGCCTCTTTCCTATGAGCTTGCCTTTGGTGGAGGATTGAAGTGGTGGAGACCCAATTGGAAGGAACTTGGTTTCTTGGTTTCGAACTGTGATGACACAGAAGTCTATAATGTTGATACTTCTATCGATCAATTATTAATAGAAATACTCCTTTCTTGTCCTATCAATATCTTGCAAATATATGATTATTATCCATGGGCATGTTTGTAATGTTTATTAATGGATTGTGCTATTTGATGTGCTAACTCATTTTATATATTGTCACTATATACTTCCATGGCTTGTTTGTTGAGAACTTCTTGCAGGTGTAAAGCTTTGGGTCAAAGTCCTCACGGTGGAATGACATCAAATGATTGGAACGAGGTAGGCTTCTTCCTCGTATCACACATTAGTTTATATAGCACATGTTGGAATTGAGTTGATTTCTACAGTCATACCTGTCTGTTGTGTTTTACCCTTGGCCATAGAGAGTTTTTCCCTTGTAATAGAAATGACTTGAATTCATGCACAACAATGCTATATAGCTAGGAATGAAGTTATGTCTAGAAATCAAGCTACAAATTTCCAGCCTTTTGACACCAAATGTGTTAGACCTTTTGAGCAGAAAATCAAGACAAAAATCAAACTTTGTTATTTATGTATAGGGGAGGAGTTTCCTCAAGGGATAGTTGATGTAGTCTTTCAAGATTTGGCCTTTAACAGAGAGGAGTTTAACATCCCCTTCAATATTATGTAAATGGTAAGTTCCTAGTCCAATATTTTCTTTGATCATAAAAGGACCCATCCACAATTGCTAAAACATTGAGTGTTTTCATTTATCTTCATGTAGCTTGTCCCATTTGAGAACTAGGTTGCCAATGTGAAAGTATTTCTCATGAGTAGACTTTTTTTCAAGCCATCATTTAATAGTCTATTGGTGAGATTCGATTTTGGTTCTAGATTTGGCGCAGTTATCTTCTAGATTAAACAAGATGTCGATGTGTCTTTGGATGATGGGACATTCTCTCTTGTGGGACCATTGTGTAAGTTGGAGGAAAGAAAGATAAATATTCTAAGGAAGAATAGCTTCTTTCCCATAGAAAAGGAAGCAAGGAGAAGTCCCTATAAAATCCTTGGGGGTGACACAATTAGCCCAGAGGGAATTGGTTGGTGCATTGTGCCAATTTCTCTATTGGTCGACTACAATTCGTTTTATAATGTGGATTAGATTTTTTTTGTAGATTCAACCAAGCCATTGCGCTAAGGGTAATAATTGGCTGCATATTTTAAGGTAATTCCTTTTTCCAAATTAAACTCAGAAAATTTAATCAACAAAAAATATGTTGCATTATCAAATACAAGAGATTTAGGTACTCCAAACCTGGTTATGATGTGTTGTTCAAGAAAATTCATTACCACTTCATCATTCACTTTGGTTAGTGGTATTTCTTCAGTCCATCATGTAAAGTAATMWTTAGYGGTTAGRATATACTTGTATTTCTTGGATGAGTGAGGATTAATCTCACCAATAATTTCCATCCCCCATTGTTCGAAGGTCTCTTCAACAACAACAGGCTAAAGCGAAACAACTGGTTTGTTCTCTCTTCGAGTTGATTTTTGGAAAGTATCACAGTTGTGAGAATAGGCATGAGCATCCTTGAATAATGTCGTTTAGTAATATCCAACTCTTAATATTTTATGGGAAGTTGTGTATCCTGATAAATGACCTTCATCTAGTATATCCTGCATTTCTTTAAGGACTTTGTGAGCATCTTTCTTTTCAAGACAACATAGTAGAACTATGTCGTAATTTTTTCTGAACAAGATACCATGTACCAACTGATACTGTGTTGATTTCATCCTTAACAATCTCTTTTTTTTGGCATTGAGATGGTCTATAGTTGTATCATGTTGAATATAATACTTGAGATCATTGTAACATGAATTCTCAACAAATTGAACATAGGGAACTTGTTACGTGTAGAAGGTTGGTTCCTCTTGCCACTCATCTTCTTCTTGATTTCCAACATTTGTGATTCAAGTTTCCAACTTACAAAGACCTTGACCTTTGACAATATTTTTTGTTTTAAATTCAAGTTCATACTCTTGTAAGGCATTCATCCAATTACCTCGTCTCTCTCCCATCTCCCTCTATACAAAGAGATATATGACCTCCACGTGTGGGACGATTACCTTGGTATGGTTCTTCAAAATATATGGTCTGAACTATTTGATGGATTTGTGGATAGAAAAACCTTGCTTGTCCATCGATGGGTAATTCAATTCATCACATTGTAATCTAGTGCTCATGAATGTGATGGGTCACTCATTCCCTTGCTCGTCCTTATGTGTGAGCAATGTTGCAAGAGAATGGTTAGATGAAAAAGTGTACAACAAGAAGTCCTTAGTAAAATATAGACTTTGTAAATATGGTGTAGTTGCTATAGTGGCCTTGATGTTCTCAAATGCCTCCTTTCCAACAGATTTCCATTTAAATTCAACATCTTTCTTTATCATTCATTGAAGAGGCTTCACGATTTCGGAAAAATATGGAACAAACCTTCTTACGAAATTGATCTTGTGAAAAAAGGACTGCATGGATTTTTTTTTATGTGGTGGTGGGATTTTCAAAATAGCCTTAGTTTGTTCTAGGTCCATGGAAATCTCATTGTTGGCACATGGGCAGACCCAGGGTTCAACGCTTCAACAATGCACCAACAAAACCCTAACTACTGGCACTTTCGGCAACACTTGCGAAGCAAATGAAGTCTCTAGAGGCAAGGGTGGTTGCAGGACTCAAGTGTCTACAACCTAGATGGGACATAGATTTGTGACCACAGTACTTAACAGAGAACTTAGCAATTAACATTTATTAACCTTTAACCCTTATTCACATCGCAGGTAAAACCCTAATTACATAACAACGCAATATTCAACTAGATCTAACACATTCAAACACTTAGCACATAGAAATAGAACAGATCTAGCATTCCTTCATATCACTAAGCATTAAACATTCTTCCAGAATAAATCACTAAGAAAATAAATACACAAACACATGAACATCATAGCACAAAGCACCATAACACAGGATATACGTGGTTCACCCCCAGCGTGGGGCTACATCCACCAACTCTTCGTCTTCTTTATTATCTTCTTTCAATCTTCTTACATGCACAGAGCCACAAAACCAACTTTGCATAGGACAGGAGATCTGCGCACATCTCACCAGATCCTCCTTCCCCGAATAGATCCAGGCACAAAGCCTTATACAGTCTGCACACAAAGCACTACATATGACTTGCACCTAGTGTTGTGAAGGAAATCTCCTTACGGACTAGCAAATAGGGTTATACTTTGCATGCAGATATGACCAAGAAAAAATCTACTTTCTACCTTTGTCCCCAGACTTAAATCCCATTTATTTTAGTAAATACATGGCCAGATCAACCTACCTTGTTCCAGGCATTTGATGTCAATCCTCTTTCGCACTTGATCACTTGTTCACAGTTCTCCTTCCAAAGTTGACCTGCATACAAGACAAGCAACAACTACACATGCATCTTACCTATAGACTAACGGGTTAGAGATTCAAACATGTACTTAACAAACTATGAATAACTCATGAATTGGGATGGGA
>JASDQU010097476.1:0-17626 GCA_032191745.1 Picea mariana | reverse complement strand
AAATCCGTGCTTCGGAGCTTTCACAAGTTGCTTTGTCCCTTTTTTTTATTCCCAAACTGAAAAATTCTCTAGAACCAAATCTACAGTCCACGTTCTCCTCATAGCCAATGACTATGATCTACTCTACAACTCCATCCTTTGGGAGTTCTCACTTCTCTTATCTCTTTATTTGGGAGTGTCAATGCAAATCCACGTGTCCTTTCCCAATTGATGCCTAGGATTTCTTCGGCTCCCGGCTCTTCAGGTATTCTCTCAACGTCCTCCTCTGATATCTCTTGAGGTACTACTCCTTTGGCTCATATAGATTTCTTCCACGCGTCCCCTCTAGATCCAATGGTCTGGATTCAAACCACTCTTTGCGACTTCATGAGGATCTTTGTTTTCTCTTGGCAAACCTTCCACGGCTCCCGCTCCTGAATCTCTCGACCTTTTTCCACTTGTCTCCTCCTGATGATGGATGATTTCATGGTCTTCGGGACTTCGCAAGTCCTTGAACTTTGTTTTGCACACTTAGCGCAATTTTCTTTCAGAACTTAGGTTGTTCTCGAACTTCTTCTACACTCCTTGCAGAGTTCTGCACAGATTCTTCTGTGACTTTTCTCGGCTCGAAAACCTTCAAGGTTCCTAGTTCCTTAGCGTCTTTCTGTGAACTTTCTCATGCCCTCCTAGAAACTTAATGCTCTTCCTCCTGAGCTTGTAAGATGAACGTACAACATCCTTTGTGCACTCCTTGCGCTTGAATAATCCTTTCGTCTCCCTTAGCCTTCCTAGAATTCTTAAGGCATATTTTTTCCTTTGTCAATGCACTCTTGCAATGCCTTCCTTCCTTAGAGTGTTCAGCAACCCTAGGGTTCTCTTAAGGATTCCAACACTTCAGAATGTCTTTCTCTTGTACGCTCTTGTACTCACTCTATGCCCTCTTGGAAAGTGTTTCAGAGTATTTAGTAACTCTAAACTGTGTTTCCTCCTACACAGTCTTTCTTTCCAAGGTACCTACCTAGCTTTCAATTTCCTCCAGAGTCTGTGAATTATCCTAGTGTGCCCTCCTGGTAGGTTCTCTTCTAACTCCACTGAGTTCAGACACGCACTCCTTACGTCGGCTCACAGAGTTTCCACCCTCTGTCACAAACTCCTTCCACTTAGCCTAGAGAACCAGACTTAATTCAACACACTCATAGATATAAAATGGAATCTCTATCCCTGCAAAATATTTCTAACATACATCTACAACTCAAATGCATACGAATGACATTCACAAAAAAAATCCATTATGCAGAAATTGATAAACAGAAAAAAATGTTGTTTTTTATTAATGGTAGAATGTTCATTACAATATGTGATTCTGAGCTACAACTGAGTATCGACTCTCTGTGTTTCTCTCCCTATATCCTATTCCTTCTCTAATGGAAATAATACAATATTTTATACAAGAGGGGCTCGATGAGCTTCCCTAAAAGCTAAGCTAGTGGTATTTGATCACCATTCAAAATGCCTGTCTAATGGGAAAATTACAATGATGGAAATCTGATCTAAATCAGATGCAGATCCCTCCTACCATCAACCACTTAAAGGTGACCTTATATCCAGCTTGTACGAAGGAACAACTTGGATCTTCCAACCTGTCGGAATTAATTTCCTTGATCACGCTTTAGATTCTTGAAGGAAAAATGAAAGGACAGTACATCTCCCTTCCTTGAATGCACACCACATGTGTTAATCAGTTGGCATGTGCTGAGGTGGAGCGATGCTCCTACATCATACTCCACAGCTAAAAAAATTCATGAGCTTCCTAACTCGGCTGAGATCCTCCTGGATCCCAAAATTTCTCCTAGAGTTGTCTTTCTGCTCCCCTGTTTCGCTGTTGTTGCATCTTCCCTGTTGCTTGTGCAAGTTCCCTTATGTCCATCTTCTTCTGTTGACCTCAACATCAAATTTCGTATCTCCTCTACGGCTACCTCCAGTTTCTTCATCAGTTGGCTTGGCTTGTGCATTCTACTCGGTTGCAAGCCTCCATGCCACTCCATGGGTCGATCATCCTGATCTCCCATATTTATTTCATCCCTTGTGATGTTGACTGGCCACATTGTTGCAGACTCCAATTCTGTAGTCTCACCACTAAATTGTTGTTCAGATAACTCTCCTAACAGACTAACTCCTGTCAATTCTTCAGTTGGTTCTACTCCAGCTTCCTCCAAATGCAACTCGTGTTGGTATGTCTCCTCTGGCATGGCTATCTCTTCACATCCACCTTCTGGTTCCGAATTGTCCAACCAATCCTCCAATGCCTTTAACTCCATTTCCCACTGAGTGAGTAACTCAACTAGGTGTTCCTCCTCTATTGGGATAGAATTCAGTATATGTTCCTCCCCTTCCATGAATGTCTCATCTTGATGTCCTTCCATTGCATCTGCAACATTTGTGCTAACCTCTCCTCGGTTGCTTGGCAAGAATATCTCGAATCCTCCAATGATCAGAATGCTCCTCTGATCCTTCTTCTCTATGATGAAAGTTTCCAACTTTTCATCATATTCATTCACATGGCTTGCAGCTCCACATGAATCTCCATATGGATGAGACCTTTTTTACGCCTCCTCTCCATCTATAAACACCCCTTACTGACATGAACTCTCTGTTGATCTCATCTCTTCTCCCTTGTCAACTTGGAAAATTGGTATGTCTCCTCTTCCCTCCTGGCCATTTATGAGATCAATTAATCCCTTTTCATTGCCCACCTGGCATTCTACAAGACCTATGCCAGATATATTTCCCTTATCACTGAGGTTTTCAGCATGCCTCAACCACCTTTTTAACATTTGTTGTTGCCTCTTGGCCAACAACTTCTAAACATGCCACTTGGTTTTCCTTTTCAAACACCACTCGTAGCTCCAGTGCACCTTTTCCTCCTGTTTCATATTCAATGCTAGTGTCTCCATCTGTGCTCGGATTTCACTGAGCTCCTTGTCCATCTCCACTTTTCTCTTCTACGGGTAGAATTATCTTCAACTGTGCTCATGATTTCCAACGACCATATTTATTTACCTACAACCCACCTGGATGGTAACCATCTATTGCATACCTTGCAATAGTTCCATAGAGTATCACACTATGTCTCCCTTCACCTGTTGTCTAAAGGAAAATTCAAGCTCTAATACCACTCTGGTGCAAACCCCCCCCCTTTTCTCCAAAGGGCTGGTTGCTCGACCTCCCAGTCTAGGATCGTTCAAGTCACTGAGTTGAATTGGCTCATCGAGCTCTTGATGGGAACCAATTTAACTTGGCACAGGCCCTTCCACCTTTTTGGCACAGGTTGTGTGGCACCTGCAGGCCCTCTCCTTAGCATTGTTCAAATCTTAATGCCATCAGATGCTAGATCTCTAGGCTAGGCCCCTTCCTTCCATGTGACCACGGCTACGACCATGGGCCAACTCCCTTCGCAACTCTGTGCTTCGGAGCTTTTGTGAGCTTCATGCTCCATTTTTACTCATTTCCAAACTGGTGAATTCTCCAGGACCAAATCTATAGTCCATGTTATCCTCACGTCCAACGTTTATGATCTTATCCGTGACTTTGTCCTTGGGGAGTTCTCACTTCTCTTATCTCTGTCTTTCCCAATTTGAGAATCAGCGAAGTGTCGATGCAAATCCACATGTCCTTTCCCAATGGATGCCTAGGATTTCTTTGACTCCCTGATCTTCAGGTATTCTCTCGATGTTATCCTCCAATATCTCTCAAGGTACTACTCCTTCAGCTCATGCAGATTTCTTCCATGCATCCCCTCCAGCTCCAACGGTATGGATTCAAACCGCTCTTTGCGACTTCGCGAAGATCTTTGTTTTCTCTTGGAAAACCTCCCGTCCCTCATGCTCTTGAATATCTTGACCTTCTGCCATCTGTCTCCTCCCGACGATGGATGATTTCATGGTCTTCGGGACTTCGCAAGTACTCTATCATTTTTTTTCACACTTAGCGCAATTTTATTTTGGGACTTAGGCTATTCTCCAACTTCTTCTGCACTCCTTGCAAATTTCTACGTAGATTCTTCTGTGACTTTGCTCGGCTTGAAAACCTTCAAGGTTCTGAGTTCCTATGTGTCTTTCCATGAACTTTCTCATGACCTCCTAGAAACTTAATTCTCTTCCTCCTGAGCTTGTAATATTAACTTACATAATCCTTGGTGCACTCCTTGCACTTGGATAATCCTTTCGACGACTTCTCCCTTAGCCTTCCTGGAAGTCTTAAGGCATCTCCTTTCCTTTTTCGATGCACTCTTGCAAAGCCTTCCTTCCTTAGATTGTTCAACAACAGTGGGGTTCTCTTAAGGATTCTAACACTTCAAAATGTGTCTCTTGCACGCTCTCGTACTCACTCTATGCCCTCCTGGAAAGTGTTTTAGAGTATTCAGTAACTCTGAACTGTGTTTCCTCCTACACCATATTTCTTTCCAAGGTACCTACCCACCTTGAAATTTCCTCTTGAGTCTATGAATTATCCTGGTGTGCTCTCCTGGAAACTTCACTTCTAATTCCACTGAGTTTAGACATGCACTCCTTGCGTCGGCTCATAGACTTTCCACCCTCTGTCACACACTCCTTGCACTTATCCTAGAGAACCAGACTTAATTCAACACACTCATAGATATAAAATGGCATCTTTATCCCTGCAGACGATTTCTAACATACATCTACAACTCAAATGCATACGAATGACATTCACAACAAAATATCCATTATGTAAAAATCGATAAACAGAAGAAAAAAAAATGTCAGTTTCTATTAATGGCAGAATGTTCATTACAATATGTGAGTCCAAGCTACAACTGAGTCTCGACTCTCTGTGTTTCTCTCCCTATCTCCTATGCCTTATCTAATGGCAATAATACAAGAGTTTATACAAGAGGGCCTCGACGAGCTTCCCTCCAAGCTAAGATAGTGGTGTCTAATCACCATTCAAAATGCATGTCTAATGGGAAAATTACAATGATGGAAATATGTTCTGAGTCAAATGTAGATCCCTCCTACCATCAACCACTTACTGGCAACCTTATCTCCATCTTGTGTGAAGGCACAACTTGGCTCTTCCAACCTGTCGACATTATTTACCTTGATCATGCTTTAGATTCTTGAAGGAAAAATGAGAGGACGACGCCTCTCCCTTCCTTGAATGTTCACCACGCATGTTAATCAGTTATCCTATGCTGAGGTGGAGAGATGCTCCTACATCAATTGATCAATCATCCCACGCAGTGTGTTAAATGTAGTTTCATACTTCATTAATTATAAACAACTCTTTAAGAAGATTTTCAAAGTACTTACCTTCTCAAATATCATTTCTATCATTGAATGGTCATAGGTTGGAGGGATGTCATACACTGGTGGCCTATCATACACACATTGTGAATTCGATGCTATCCATTTTGTTTCTAACAACTCCTTNTTCTCAACGAGGATCAAATTTCGAAAGAGGTTCTTCTACTTTTCAGACCCACTACTCAGTCTGAATTCATTGGTATGTTGCATCAACTCATGTTCTCTCTCCTTCATGTAACTCCCACTACTCTTACTCGATCGTCACACTCTTTTTTTGCTATCATATGAAAATTTTGGTTCCTATTTTCTTTCCACTTTGCAATCAGCTATAGACAATATTTTGTCACATGATCCAACTATCTATAGTATGTACATGTCGTGTAGGGATTCATACAATCTTGTGCCAAATTCCCAGGATGGTTACAATTATAAAATATAATCGGTCCTCTTCCTCTCTTGAATCCTTCTCTTCCTCCTTTATTTTATCCTCTTAAAGTATCATACTCCAGTACCCTTCCCTCTGGTCCTTCTTCCCATTGAACTTTGTATGCATCTATGGTGCGTTCTCTCATAAGATAAAATGTGTGACATTCCTTTTCATCATGTCCTACTGACTTACAAAAATTAAAAATAAGTTCTTGGTAGTGATATGGTACTTCTACATCAATGGGAAAGCAGTCGGGTGATGTCCCATCATTCTACATATCTCATAATATATTCCTCCTCCTAGTGCCTAAGGGTTCAGATCTCCTATAGATAGATATTCTCTAAAATTTGGACTCTCATTCTTATGATTCCCTTATGTTCTGTATGTAGTAAACTATACTTCTTTGCACCTTTCTTTCCCTTTTGCAAGCTTCTTTAACTGAATGGTCAATGCTACTAACTTCGATTGAACCTAAGCCATCCCTGAGCCATTTTCTCCCAGAGGGGATGCTTCCAACTTCATGGCGATTTCTAGTGCTTCATACTGTGATGTAATCTTTTGTTGCATCAAAGGGCATGGTATATGAGGTAACAATCCCATAATGAACCATTCCCTATGTTGGTCATCTAGAATATGGAAGGTCAATCAATCCTTCAATACCTTGAATCTTTGATCAAAATCCCACAATGATTCATTTTTCAATTGCATAATCTCTATGGAAGGTCAATCAATCCTTCAATACCTTGAATATTTGATCAAAATCCCACAATGATTCATTTTTCAATTGCATAATCTCTTTCAGTTATTTAATACACTATGACTCAGACTTCAGTTTCTAAAATTCTTTTAACTAGGCTTGTCTGATATCTTCCAAAGTTCTATCTTGTCCCACAGATGAAGTAGAATGATACTTCATGTACCATAGTAATGAGTGGTATCTGAATGTCATCACCAACAACATGATATTTGCATCATCATCCTAGACATTCTTAATTATCCATATTGCTTCACATACAAATAAGTGTTGTTTTGGATCTTTTGAACCTACTCCATGGAAAGTAGACATCCTCAAAATGGGATCTACTCCCGCCATCATGTACTGCACAATCTTCTTCCCTGGTTACACTAACTGATTTTGACTTGACATACTACTTCCATTACTCTAACTACCTCTATTGTTATCCTTACTTCCATCACTAACTACAAGCAAAAAAATTTCAGATATTACCTCAGTTCTTGGAGACACAGATGGAGTTGTGGGTTTGATGTAGAGTTTGGCCTGAGTGGGATGTAATGGATCTTCTTTTACTGAACTGAGTTGATGATCCTTTTATTTTTCCTCAGTACGTGGTATACCTTTTATCTCGAGTACTACACCAGTGTCTCTTTCTTCAACTTCACTATGTTTCTCTTCTCTCTCAGCCACAGTCTTCTTCCTACTGTGCTAAAATCATTTTCCACTGCGAAATACTCCAATATATTCCTCTATCACACATTATTATTCTCTCATAATTCTCATTCCATCCATTTTTTATTCATTCTTTCATGCATCCCTCTTCTTCATACACTCACACCATCCACTAATCATCCCTCAGTCCCCCCATGTGCATAAAGGAGCCTAGCTACTAGGGAAATCAAATTCCATCTTAATAACCCCCTCATCACACAATAGCATCTTAATCCAAGTAGGCAATGATTTCAAGTATCTTCCACGCAGACATTTAAATAACTCTCTTTAAGGAAAACTATATGATTGGCTACAATCTATAGTGAACTCAGTAATATAACCCCCCAATATACTGGTCATCCAAAAATCAACTACACATGATATATGATTACTTATAGTATTCACTTGATTAATCAACTCAGGGTTCCAATTCCTTAGAAAAACAATGCAGAATGTTCCATTCTTTTTAGCTAACCTCTGTAACCACTCATCCAAAATATTCAGGAAATTAACAAAGTAAAACTCATGTAAATATGTGAATACATATCTCTACAACCACTTCTTTGAGTTGATCTACGGGTTCTTATTATGATCTCTAGAAAAATATTTCTCCTTTATCTCCAACCATTGTCTAATATATTCCTTATTCAACCTCCACATTCCCCTTATCTGCATATCTCGGTACTAAAAACATAACCATTTGTTGGCATGCACTGGGAATACCTAAGGTTCAACATTAATACACCAACAAAACCCTAAGATACTGTCCCTTTCGGCATCACCCACAAGAAAGTGAAGTCTCACCCGAGGTATCTATGGGGACTGTAGGAACCAGGTTTCTACAGTCATGAAGGGATGGGAGACATTCATCAAAACCATTATCCTCAACATTCATTCATTATATCTTACACCATGTGCACAAAACCATCATAACAAATAACATATTCACATTAACCATTCATACATTATGTGCGGGTAATAAACTGAACATTAACCAAACACATCATAGAATAACATAACATAGAGACACCATATTTAATGTGTTTCACCCAAGATGGGATACATCCACAAAGGATATCTTCTTATTATATTATTCAAAATCATCCCTTACAAAATGTGTGAACTGCACTCATACATGATATCATAATTATACCCAAAATTCCCTTATTTTTCACGCATTTAGTGCACACTCAGATCTCAACTCATATACTCTCCAACTCTACTTTCTATCTAAAACCCTTACATATTTATACATTTACATTGGGCATTATCCTGTTACAAAGGACCAAAATGAGTAACTACTTCTAACTGACTTCCTTCCTTCGTATGCATTGATCCTAAAAATGCGTTAACTGCTTTCCTTCTTCTGTGTGCATTCTTGTGCAGTTCCTGAAACGTTTCCCAATAGTAATTCACCTATATTATATGTTTTTATATTTTTATCCACATTCACATATTTTTTTCTCAATTCTTCCATTTAGTACTCATCCTTTTCCCACTTTCCTTTGTTAATCTTTTATTTTTATAATTTATGAAATATTTTTATGATCCAAAGCCGTAAAAATGATAAAAAGTTAATGAATGCAATCCACTTAGAGGGGGAAACCTCCTTATACAATATATCCAATTCATAATACAATATGATATTTAATAAGATGATCCTAAGACTAGGTCTCCTTGGTGTGTGTGTGTGTGTGTGTGTGTGTGTGTGTGTGTAGGAGATAAAGGGCACCATTAAGGGTTTTTTCCGACCTACTAATATAACACTATAAATGTAGTAATTCAATATCTAGGGATTAATAATGGGTTTTATATATAACATGAATATTTGTATAGGGATTAACATGCCCCTCCCCTTCAAACAATTGTTTTCCTCAACACTTGAATAACTACAGGTGTTTTTGCATGAAGAACTCATCTTCCTATGTTTCCTCTTCCACTAGTAGGTTCTTCCATTTGATGACGTACTCAGTAATTGCTTGATTTTGTAGGAACTTAATCCTTGTTTCAAGGATTTTTTATGATTTTAGTATGATTTTCCATTCTTCATTATTCTTTGTCAAAATAGTTTGGAATAGGATCTTGTTACTGATTACCTTATCTAAGCAAGAAACATGGAAGATTAGATGTACAGGTGAAGATGGAAGAACATCCAATTTGTAATCCATACTTCCAATGCTTTTCAAGACCTTATAGGGGCCATAATATTTGGGTGAGAATTTATTGTCCTTCTTTTGTTTCTTGAGGAACATCTGTTTATATGGTTGTATCCTAAAAAATACCCAATCCCCCGCTTCAACTTCCCTTTCATGCCCATGTTGATCTGCTTATCATTTCATCCTATTTTGTGCCATAACCAAGTTTCCATTCAATATTTTGACAACCTCTTTTTGGTTCCCTATGTGGTCCTCCACTGCCTCAAACTTTGTGGTCCCTTTCAATGGAAGTGTGATGGATGGAGGATGATATCCATAATGTGTCAAAAATGGGGACTTTTTTTATGAAGTATTGAAGGATGTGTTGTAACACCATTCTTCCAAGGGAAACCACTTGACCAATTGTGTATGTTTATCAAATGAAAAAAAATATATATATCCTTCTAGACATTTATTCACAATCTCAGTTTTCCCATCGGATTAAGGATTTAAGATGAGTTATGATCCAATTGAGTACCCAAACAAGAAAATAATTCAGTCCAAAAATTTCTAGTGAAAATTGGATATCTATCACTTACAATAATCTTGGGGATTCCATGTATATTTTGAAATGTTTCCATGAATGTTGTAGCTACTATTCTTGTAACATCCCCGCTATAATTCCCAGTAAAATTAATGCTTTATTTATATATGTCTATGACCAAGCGATGTATATGTGAAATGGGTTTCTAAGTTTTAATAAATAAAATGTGATGTCAGTTGCTGGGGGATATGGACATAGATGGGAACTGAATTAATCCACAAGAGAGGGGAGGGTCTAGGAGAACATTTAAGATGTTTCTAAGGGGGAAATACCCATTTCTATTAATTCAACCCACATTCCTGAATTTCATTACCATTATGTATTAAACTCTATTTTCTGATTGAGTGTCCCCAAAGCGAATCATTGAATGCATGTAAGAGGGTGGGTGTGAGAAGTCACATCCCATAGTTATTGGGAGGATGGGAACTAAGTAAAATTAGCTTGGGGAAGCATGTGAGTCAAGAAAGAAATCCAAAGGGGAGAAATCCATATGGGAAGTTATAGTATATTTTGGACAGTCAAGTTTTCGGTATGAGCAACAAGTAGAAAGAAGAAAGGAGAGATTGGAGATAGAACAACAATGGAGGGAGAATTCTGGAGTATGTTGGAGTGTATTTAGAGTTGAATACTGAAGAGCTAGGTTGTCAGGACTAAAGAGTGAAATCATGTGTGAGTTTCACTGTAACAACAAGTTTTGATGTTGTTTGTTGTTAGTTTTCTTGGCACTGATTTCCCTTGAGTTCCTAGCAAATATATTCCTGGTTATCTATGGCAAAGAGACCCTGATAAATGAATGGGATTCCCAAGGGACTGAGAACATTGAAGGGGTACATTCCTTGGGTTGGGAAAGTTGAGAGGAAGATAGTTGGAGGATAATATCAGTGGGTTGTGGGATTTATGAGTTATGAGTGGAAAATGAGAGACCAACCTCTTTTGTGGATTACTAGCCTTAGCTTGGGGGTGAATTTCTATTGAGATTTGGAACAAGAAGTCTATGGTTGGGTGGAAACTGGAACATCCAACTCAAGAAGATGGTTGCACGACTGAATTAAAAGATAAGTGTATTATCTTGTTGTTGTGTTATATTATGTGTTTAGTTGTTGTGTTTTTACTCTTAAAATGAGAACAATTTTACATGTTGTTGTGTGAGTTATTAGTTGCATTCATGTTATTTTAGAATGTTGTAAATCCATCAATTTAATGGTATCATACCATAGCTAAATATGGTTGTAATTTGTAGTTGGAAGCTACAAGAAATTAATTAGATAGAAAAAATGTTAGTTTATATAAGTTTTTTCGCACTTAATGGACCTCAGCTAGGTTGTGAGACAATACATTATGGTATCAAATCCTTTGGTGCAAACACTGAGCTTATATGGGACAAGAACCGAAGCGAGATAGTGAAATTCGCTATTACATATTTTGGTCTGTGCAAATTTGGGTAAAAATGGTGAAAAATTAGAGAGAAATCCCCAAATTCATGAGCAAATTTCAAGTTTAAATGACTCAGAACTATCTTAGAGGTTTAATGGAATGAATTTGTAGAGTTGTAGAGATAAATTCGACTTGGAAGGTTGAATTTCACATTTTAATGATTGTTATAGAACTGGACAAATTTCAATGAATCGATGGTTGAGATCACATATGATCTTGATATCAACGACGCAGAATAATTGTGATAAATTGAAAAATTTCAAGGATTTCAAAGGTTTCCAAGATCTCGCAGATCAATGGCCCAGATTTATTTTTCAGCATATGGGAAAATGAAACCGATTGATGGTCTAGATATATTTAATATTTTGGAAGGTTAGAGTTGATCGAAGGTCAATATCACCTTGTCTTGGAGATCAACGACCTATATTCCTTGATGATTTGGTTGAAATTTCTAAGTGATGGAAATTTTCCAAGAGAGATTGTCGATGATCAATGGTCAGATCGATGAGTTTGATGAAAGTTTCGATCAACCAAAATAAAAAATCCGATGGTCAATGGTCGATGATTGGGTGACCACGAAGTTGGAATATTTTTGATATATCAAAAAATGATACCATTTTTTAATGGGAGATCGATAGTTCAAATGCATTCGAGTTCTGGTAAAAAATCTATAAGTGTTGGAGTTGGCCAAGAGAATTTGTCTATGACCGATGGTTGGTTCAGACGAATTGGCAAGGTGTTTTAATCGCTAATGGAAATCACCGATGATCGATGCTCATGTTTCAGTCAATTCACCGAAGTGTATTTATAGAGAAATAGAAACCACCGATGGTCGATGGTTGGTTGTCAACCGATTCGGTGAGGTGTTTGGCTCATCCAACAAAATGGTTCAATGGTCAATGAAGAAAAGAGGAGGAGGATGTGCCATGCCATGTCAACATCCATGTGTCATGATATGTCATCCAAGTTGATACCTCAATAGTATGTGTCATTCCACATAAGTATCCACATGTCAAGAAACATCAATAGTTGCCATGTCAGCCAAGAAATTGCCAATGATTGATGGTCTGGTCGGCCGAATCGGTAAGGTGTTTCATTCAGCCAAATGGAATTATCAACGATCGATGACCGAATATCGAGTTAACCGATTCAAATATTTGTTTCAAGTGGTTTCCAATATAAATTGAAATTTCCAATGGCCGATGATCGAGCATCGAGCAAATTCATGAGAAAGTTTAGTTTGTAGAAGAGAATTTCCAATCGACAAATCTATCCAATGAGCTCTTTTGGGTGCAAATCAGAGCTTGTCTGAGAAAGGTTGAAACGATTAAGGTAAAATGTTGGCACCAGTTTACTTCCATAGGGAATAACTCCTTCCTCATAAATATGTTTGGGATACAAGGTAATTATTTGGAAATATTATTAACCATAGAATATATCCATTGAGCCAGATTCAAAATTTGGGTATGTGAAAATGTGCAGAAAGAGAAAGAAGACACATGTAGCATATATGGATAAATTGGGAAAAATAGTCAAAATGTCTCCGGACCATAACTTGCCACTCAGAGCTCATATTTGAGAAAATGAATAGTCACTAGAAATATATTGAGGAGGAGAAGACACATGTCCACCTAGAATTTTAAATTGGGTACTAAATTTTTTTCAAAAAGTAACAAAGAGATTTATGTAGTAGTAAATGAGTGGAAATTGCAACTTGTAAATGTTGTAACTTTTCACTCAAAACTCAGAATGAGGCATGAGTACAATTTTTGGAAATTGTTTTAAGAGAAGAATGCATATAAGGAATAATATTTTGAATTGGTGCATTATGTTAGTCATAAATTTATATGAGTAACAACCTATATTCTAATTGATGAAATGTTTTGTGTTGTGTATGTTCTAACAATAATTATTACATGCACATTTCTTGCAAAATTAGAGGCACATGAAAGAAACTTTGGTTCTTATATGAGGAATGGAGCTATGTAATATGCTCAGGGCTCTTACAACCATGAGTAAGAGATCATAGGTCTACATGCTAGCGTGGGGAATTCTTAGACATAGTGTAATGAAAGAATAGGTAGGTATGAGCCTGAAACTATGAGAAGCCTGCTTAGAGAATTGCATAGCTATAGATGATACAATGAAATGATTATCAAGGACCGAGAAGAGATAATTTAGAGCTTGAATATGTTGCATAAGAAATTTAACAAGGACTCTGGCACTAAGCATGGATATAGTGCTAGACAAGTGACAACATATAGATCCTATAGCAAAAGGGGCGATCATGGGAATGATAGGAAGTTAAGAAGCATGAGCAGGAACTACCATTATAAAAGAAAATCCACTAGAAGAACTCATGAAATTTTAGGGCCAGGAAGCAGCCCAAGTGTGTCTCCTTTTAAGAGGTAGAGAATAAGGCTTGAGGCAAACATCTTGCAAGGTGAACTCAGGAAACAAGCCACCAAATTTCAATGGTGAGAACAAGAAAGAAGAAGAGGAAGAGACCTGGATATTGGAAATGAAGAAATATTTCTAGTTGCATGATTACCCCTCATGGGTAAAAGCTATAATTTCAATCTAACACTTGCAAGGGAAAGCATCCATGTGGTGGGATCAACTTAAGCAAGTCAAGCACCTTGATCAGAAAAGGATCTCATGGAGGTAGTTCAAAGTATATTTCCAAGAGGAATATGTTTCTTAGCATTATTATGAAAGGATTCTTTGAAATCAAATTGGGAATCATGTTATGAATATGAGAAGAGGTTCTTTGAATTGAATTATGTGGACTTCATAAAGGATGAGAAATTGAAAATCCAAAGGTTTCTAAGTGGATTACCCTCTTTCTGTAGTAACAAGATACAATATGATAACCCCAAGACTTTGGAGGAAGCCATCGGGAGAGAAAAGCATCGTTACGAGAAGAGCAGAGGAAGGATAATTTTCCAAAAATATTGGAATGACAAGATGAAGGGGAAAAAGGATCAAAGGAAGAAATATTTTAAGCCACCCCTTTTCAATAAAATCTCCCAGGAAAATCGACAAGGCCAATCATCCCAAAATGAGCACAAGGCTTCAAATTCATTTGGGAAAAGGCCAAGGAAATAACCTATACAATGTTAGGGATGTGAGGGAAATCACTTATATAGGGACTTCCCTCACAAAGGAGAAATAATTAGGGATTTCCAAAACATTCAGGAGGTTGAAACAATGGAAGACATGGGAAGAAATATGCCAAGGATTTATGTATCCTTAGATAACAAGTAAGCATAATATCAATCTCCCATGATTGAAGTGGAATGTAAGATTGATAACCATCCCATAGCAATTTAATTTTTTATGGAGCTAGTCATAGTTACATAAACTCTAACATCGTTGAAATATTTCATTTGCAAAGGAGTAAGCATAAGAAATCTTGGTTAGTTAAGTTTGCCATGGGGGATAAGGGGAAAATCAATGAGTTGGTTAAATATTGTCCAATAGAAATGAATGCACTCAACAAAAAGGTAGATGTGAACATAATTCCAATAGGTTCATATGAATTTCTAATTGGAATGGTGTTGGAAATTTGGTTTAGACAGTTGGTTATCATTGATGTCAACCCCTTGGAGAAGTTTGAAAGCCATAGAGATGTGGTTGAGATTGATGGTGAGTTAGTTTTCATCGATGAAGTGGTTGATGTTAGCATATGTGTTGGGTGCATTTGATGAGTTCTACATGAAACCCCGAAGGTGTGGTTATGGGACACAAAGTTGGTTGAGGAATATGGACATGAAGGACAATGTAAATGCAGGTAAGACACTCATAGATGGATAAACCTTGTTGTGTCATTTCCGGTTGTTACCCATGATTTTGGTCATATAGATGGTGTATTAACAATGGTGTAGTCAGGCTCCCAACAAGAACTTTCTCCTGAGAAAAGTGGCATTTATCTCCTTCCAGAAAACATATTTTTAAAGAGAGTTCGCAGGCTGCTTATAGCCTAGGGTGCGAGAATGACCCATTCTCATAGACCACCTTCAGCTAGGGTGCAAACTTCTCGCACTGTGCTCTATACTTAGGGTGTGAACTTGTTTTCAAGCTTGGAAAAGGGAAGACTTCTCGAGGGTTCTAGAAGGGAATCTTCTAGAAAATGGGTTGGCATTTGAATGGTTATCATTTTACTGGTTTCCCTGATTTGGTGGGATCATTCTCATCCATGTAACCATCTCATCCTCTCCTATATATTGATAGGATTCTCATGGAAAAGGTTAAGCAAGATTAATTGAAGAATTGGTGAAGGAATTGTGTGAAGAACCCAGCTTGAACAGAAGCTTGGAGACTCTAGTAGGTCTATCAAGAAGAATTGGATCTTCTTCATGCAAAGACAGAGCAAGTGTGTGTGTTGGAACCAAGAGTCACCGAAAGGAAGCTTGCAACATCAAGGTGATCAGGTTGTATCTTCTACTTTTGATTAATATGATACAGCGACATGTCCTTTTCCCATAAATTCATTCTTACTTTATTGTGTAATTCCTTGATCATATACATAAGTTCATGATTGAATACAGTTTGCTATCTTCACTTTGGTTGGTTTGTGTTGTCTTGATCTTGACCTCATGAGAGTGCCGGAGTGAAGCGGGAGCAACAAAGACCTAAGGAAGCGATACAAAGGTATGTCACTTATTCCTCCTTACTAGCTAATTCAATGGTCATAACTTAGGGAAAGAGTCATGTCATGTCCTGTTTTTTTCTAGACCCAGGTGGATCTAGGGAGATCTGTTAGTGTCTGCACCTACTGATTAGTCCTATAACAAAATTGGTGACTATGTTGGGGATGCAACCCATTTTTTTAGTGGTTTTTGGTGTTTTTTCTTGGCCATTTTCTCTTGCCTTACCTTTCTTCACTTCTATCAATCTCTGAGTCTTCGGGACACTCTGATAGACTCTCTAGGTCCAGAAGTCCCTTCAAAATTTTTGTCTTTTTCCAAAATTTTACATAGTTTCAGGCCTTCTCGCACGGAACCCCACAGTGGCCTGTGAGAATCCCTTGAGTTCACACTCTGCCTTTCAATCCAGTGCGAGTTTCTTGCACCTTTCTTCAAGCCATCCTGTGAGAATGCTCCATTCTCACACTGTACATAACTGATAGCCTGCGAACCCTCTTTTAAAATTTTTGGATTTAAAGTTTTTGCATGCTCAGATGCCCAAATCTGTATAGGTGTCTGAAAAGAACTTCTTGGACCACTGGTTGATGTTTTTTTTACTTCAGATTTTGTGCAATATCGGTATTCGAAAATCAAAGGCTTTTCTTGTCCATTTTTCTCAACTCTCATCTCTTGACTTTTCTTAGCAAGGATATAATATCTTATCTTGGGATCTGAGTACTTGTTTGGTTAGGAGCCGGTGATCTGTTTAAAAGTTGGGATTGTTTGTCTTTCTCATTTTCTCATTACTTGGAATATCATTGTTCTCGTCTGATTGAAAAGACTAGTCTTGTCTGCTTGTCATTTTTGTCTCCATTGAAAGATTGGTTTGGGTTTTGTTTATTGCTTTTTCGTTAGTTATTGGTTTTCCTTACTTTCACCACCATCGTGTAGATCTTTTTGAAAAGTAAAAAACATGTTTCTTTTTAAAAGCATTTTCATTTTGAAAATATTGAAAATCAATTGTTGAAATTGTTGAAAAAGAACAAATAGAGAATTTTCATTGTTACGTGATTCATTGAGATTGCATTTTAAAGAAGATTGTATATCGTAGTTCAAGGTTGTTCCAGAAAACTTATTTTTCCCTCCCGTACATAGGATTCATCGAACGGAAATTGATATATTTCATTCCTATCTATGCATTGTTGCGTCAGAGTCTCACACAACATCGGTTTCACCTCTGTTTCCTTTGAGTAACAACAACCCTTAATAACATTGCGCAATTTTAAAATTTAACTAGTAACTCTTTTCTAGGGTTGTATTACACCAACAATTAGCTAGGCTAGTGCTTTGGAATAGGCAGAGAGATACACTCTCCAAAGCACAAAACACACAATAGCATCTTGTGTTAAGGAGTGTCAAATTCCATTTACGACGTTTTTTCTTGGGAAGCCCTTCTCACACAAGGGTCAAACACGAGGTCGCATTGATACCGACAGAGTTACTCACCCTGCTTCATTGATATCAGTGTAGAGATTGCACATATTATGGGGGTCACTTGGAGGTATACCCACAATGATGAGTGGAAGCCTCTCAAGTTGATTTCGGGCTAGATACCCTGACCTTGCGTGTGGATCGGACTGTCGAC